>SNQJ01S0078653.1:36131-62314 GCA_010110895.2 Picea sitchensis
AAAAACCACCCAACAATGGACACAAAAATCGAGGAAACACGAAAAATGAGGCAAAAATGCGACACGTTTCCCAAGGCAAAAAAATCTCAGGGGCATTGCCTCCTGAACCCCTGCCGCCCAGCGCAACGCAAACACTGCTACTTGTGCAAAGAATATAACACATACCCAACAAAAATAGCACATGAACAGCTCTCCCAAAGCACCCCTACTACTATAAATACACTTCAAAAGAAAGACAAAGGCCTCAAGATTAGGTGCTTCATTTGAGGTCGTACCAACACAAACATCAATACTAAACAGTCCAAAGGAAAAACTCCAACGAGACATTGATATAGTCATCAAAACTAACATGTAAGGAACATAGAAGTTCCTCAAAGATGAGACTCTAACCGATAAAAGAAATCAACATAACAACGTCCTAACTGATAAAAGAAATCAACATAACAACGTTGGTATCAATCACTCAATTCCATTGTTCATCCTCTCTTAACCAAATCCACTAGAAGCTCAAAATCACCATGGAAAATATGGTATTTACATTATAATGGTTTTAAACTCCTTCAAGTCCACATTATATATATTTGCATTAAGCTTTGAAAAGGGCATGCATAATTGTTCCTTTGTATGACAAAACATGTTAGCATGATATCGAATCCATGCAAAATCAATCAATGACCATGCCCCAAAATCTCATCATCGCAAACACCCAAAATCAGCATGTAAATTTGGGTTGTTTGCTAATCAAACAACCTCAAAATCGATGCTAATACAAGGTTGAAAATGTTTTAAAGAGAGCCCTCTCTCACCTTGCTTGCACATTAAACCAACCAATCCTATTACATGGTGGAAAAACTATAGCTAAAACTCAATGGTTCCTGAAATTAAGATAGTTCATACAAGTTGTTACAACAATTTTGGATATCTTTGATAACTTTAGGCGCAAAACCAACATGTAAATTTAGGTTGTTTGCTAGTCAAACAACCTCAAAACCAATGCTAATACAAGGTTGAAAATGTTCGAAAGAGAGGCTTGTCTCACCTTGCTTGCACATTAAACCAACTCTTGATCTAAATTGGATATGATGTTTCTTATGCCAATCTAAAGATGTCTAAAAATGAAACTTTGCATGATCTCAAAGACTCAAACTTTGATACCACATAGATATGTTGCATGTGGTAAGACCTCAATGCCAAGATTTGCAAAAGCATCGAATCTCAATGTTAATAGGTATCCATTAAACCTTTCTTGAAAAGGACGACAAAAAAATTTCCAGCTAGCTTATCTTCTAACAAACATTCCATTCGATGGTGTCCAATCCTATTGCATGGTGGCAAACCTCTAGCTAAAACTCAAAGGTTCTTGACATTAAGATAGTTCATACAAGTTGTTAGAACAATTTTGGATATCTTTGATAACTTTAGGCACAAGATCCCATGACTTGATCCAGTTAGACTCAAGATAACGAATACATCAAGATATTCGACAAATTCAAGTAACTGATTCTCCATGCCTTTTCATTTAAACCGATTGTTAAACCACCAAACAAATGGTGGAATGAATGCAAATTGAGAATCTTAAAGGCCTTCTGTAAATGTAATACTATCGATGGCTAAAGATGTCTTTCTCGAAGAGCTATGTTAGATTCTCAATTAAATAATCTCTAGCTCTTAAAACTGAAGCAAACAACCTTTCTCTTTTAGCTAGGATACATGTGGAGTGCTTTAATTCATCCCAAGAAATCCTTCTTTGCCTAGTTCTTTATTCTAGGTGAACAAGTTATTGGTCAATGTCTTATCTATTTAGGTATCCCCCACCCTAACTGTCAGTTTTGCAACAAGCCCAAATCCCTTAAACACTTATTTTGGTGTTGTTCATTCGCCAAATTAGCATAGTTGTGTGTTTTGACCCTTTGCAATCATCTTTCCTAGCCCCTGTTCCCCAGAGATCAACTCTTGTGGGTGATAACAACAATGGTCTATCAAGTTCCACTTACCATGGAAACTGGTTAAGATAAGTGACACTTTTTCTTATATGGAATAGAAGCAATAATAATATATTTAAACTAAATTTCTACTGATAAACCCTTCTCGTGGGTTACCAGGTGCAAGTCCAAAAGGTTGAGTTAAAGAGCATTGACTAGTGTAGCATTCAAAATATTGGGAACCCCTGAATAATAAGTCAAGATCCTAACAAAGTTACAGACTCTCGTATTGTTCCTAGCAATAATCGATGAGTGTAGGTCGACCTCGCAATAGAGTAGGCCAAGACATGAATGAGCACCACGAGCATCAACACAACAAGCCACATAAACAACCTCCCAAAGCATTGAACAACAAGATTCTCACACCAACAATCGCAATATTTGAAGCTACAAAATTGTCAAAGGAGTAGCAAAATGACAATGATTAACTGGAAAGCATTGCTCATGAGTTGAGCCCAAGATGCCCACCAAGGCTTGGAAGGACCACCCAATAATGACAAGGATCATCCTCGTGCTTCTACATTGATCCCTAGAACGTCATGATCTAATATATTTATGATCTTTGATTATAAATAATGTTATATGCATCTACCAAGATGGTATCTTAATGCTTTTGGACATCTAAGTTTTAGCTTCTTGCACCATATGGTGCTTTGGCTTTTGGATTTTTATGTCCCTTGTTAATTAGTTAATGTGGATTTTTAATTTTCCTTCTTGGTGTTAGTGATGCCTTACTTTAGCAACCTACTTTTTTTGGTCATTAAATGCTTGCACATATTCACTTATTTCATATTAAAAGAATATATTTAAGGCATTTAATACTAAAAAAAGTATACACTACTTTGGAGTTTTCAACATGTGCCCTACGTCACAGGTTTGACCGAATTTGAACCTTGAGGTTTGAAATTTGGCAAACCTCAAAAAAATTGTTCAAATTTGTTTACGTTTGCTCAAGTTCGACTCTACTAAGTCACCACATTCGCCAGATTTCAGTACTGAAGTTTGAAATTTTGTACATTCAAATAGGAGCCACATAAATTCGTTAAATTTCGACCAATAAATTCACCAATCCACCAATTGACCAAGCCATTATTTATTAATAGAATTTCAATCTATTTTATGTTGTCGAAGGAGATGCCGAGGAATAAGTAAAATTGGCTAGTTTGGTCGATGTCCCCCGACTGTATATTCACTTACGACTTCTATTTATGTCAGATTGTTTCTTGCCATTTCGATAAAATGCCCTTCATTTGCATATGGCATGTGTCGACACCTTTTCTTTGCAGATACAACTGTCGAATTATCCACCGATGGTATCATGGTATGTTCCCTTCAAATGCATATATCAAGGTCGAAATGATAACAGGTATGTGCCCTCCAACTGAATGGCGCAGCAGTCAAATGTTTCATTTATTTCACTAAACTATTAATTTAAAACAAATTAACTTTTTTAGCCCCCCTCTACATTATTATATGTTAATGCAAATTAATTAATTAGATATATATTTATTATGTAAGTTATATATTAATATAAAAATTAAATATTACTTTATAAAATGATTAGATTTAATATATATAAATTTTTATATTAAATTATATAAGTTGAATAATATAAAAATATATATATATATATATATATATATATATATATATATTAATAAAATATATATATATATATATATATATATATATATATATTAATTTATGTCAAGTAAATTATATTTATAAATTAATTAATGTTGAATCGAACCTAAATGTTATTGAACCCGAACTCGAATGCAAACCATGTGACATAGCTTGTGACCATGTTGTTTGGGAAGATATTAACGATTAGTGCATTGTCATCTCAAGAGCATTTTCCATGAATGAATTATTGTTTTTGCCCCAATCATGATTTTGCTTCTCACTTAGTTCTTCTTATTATACCCTTGAACTTGCCCATTGATGATAAAAAAAATTGATAGTTAGATGGAAATGAATGCAGATATTTCTAGCCATAGTTTTTAGTGGCCAGTCCTTGATGTTGATTCTAAAAATCCATTAGAATAAGTTGAAACTTTTTAGATTATAAGAATTTAGGACTACTTTTTTTATTGAAAGTTTCCGATCAACATAAGCAAGCACCTACATGAGACATTCAATGGGAAAAAACATCTCACCACACTACAAAAGTCACCTTTAGTAGGAGGCCACCGGTGGGGGCTACGCCACGAGGGAAGTAGTCTCTATAAGTTAGTACCTTGTCTTTATTATGGCCTATTTTTTAAACATTATAGGACAGCTTGAATTTGAACTTTGAACCTCCCTTTGAATTGTTGACTGCATCTTACAACTCTCTAGTAATGAATATGATGCTTTGTTTCATTTTGTGGTTTAATGTTATCTGTTAAAATTTATTGATGACAAATTTTATATGTTGAAACTTGAAGGTTGATGATTGATCATTTGATGACAATGTTATAAGTTATAATAACTACTAGATGGTATATGTGTACTAAATGGTTGATGTTTTAATGATCATCATTAATCATGTAGTTAAATCTATGTTTTCAACAGCTAATTTGACATTCTACATTCTCTTTTTTGAATATATATGCATCAAAATATATTAAAATACTCCCAAAACGCTCCCCTTCCAAAAGAATTTTGAAAATTGTGCTTCCTTCTCCCCGCTCATGCTCCTCGCTCCCAACAACATTGGGTGGGGGGCATCTATTTTGCCAATCTTGCCTAAGACTTGCTTTTGGTCCCATTTTTTTTCGCAAGCACTGACACAAAGATGAGTTGAGCATTTTATTGGAGAGACTGGAACCAAGGTTCAACCAAGTTTCCAAGACGAGGGAGCTCATAGACGCACATGAGGGATATGTAGGAGCACCCATTGTGCAATACAATGGAAACATTATAATCCTGCCAATCCTAAAATCCTAAAAGCTGTTAAGTCTACTAAATTCTCAATGGGATATGAAATTCTACTTTCTCCATATGAAGTCTGATGAGGTTGGAACCACTCTTAAACATCCTGAAACAATAAATGGTAATGTTAAAAATTTAAGTAAAAGGGTAGAAAAAGGTAAGATAAAGGAGAATGTCAACTTGGTAAGATAAAAGATATAAAAGGTAAAATAAAGGAGAATGTCAACTTTTACTTTAAGAATTTAATATTACCATTAATTACCAATGTCACAACCTCCTCAAAGCTCTATCCCCTATCTTTGTTCTGTCTTAAAGGGTTGTTGGACAAAAAATAGAGGGGGGTCGGGTGGGCCCAGACACCCCCATTTTGAAGAAAGGCATCCCAAGAATTTAATATTACCATTAATTACCAATGTCACAACCTCCTCAAAGCTCTATCCCCTATCTTTGTTCTGTCTTAAAGGGTTGTTGGACAAAAAATAGAGGGGGGTCGGGTGGGCCCAAACACCCCCATTTTGAAGAAAGGCATCCCCACACTAGGGAAACGTTTCCTCGTGCGTTTTCCCAAAAGAGGGACGTGACATTTCCCAGGGTGTCCCCCCCCACCCCTGGAGAATGGGAAATGTCGGGGGCACACCACCCAACCTAGGAGACGCGTCCATGTGGAACACTGATTGGAACCCTGGTAGGAGGAATAATGGGACTAAACTTTCACTAGTTCATCAATCCACGAGAGATAGATTAGGATTATTTTGAATTCCCTAATAAACATGGCATGAGAAATACTAAATTCCCTAACAAACATGGCATGAGAAATACTAATATCGTTAATTCTCGATAATTTGACAAGCCTATTGTTTTCCAATTTATGTTTGCATATAAATGAACTCGCAACAAGTAGGGCCTACACTCACTAAGGTATGCAAGGAAAACTAATGCATTTTTACCCTTCAAACCCCATCCCCTCTTTCAAGCAACTTTGTTGTTCGGGGGACATTTTGAAGAGTGCCCAAGTCATGCATGAGACTATACTATGATGATCAAAAGTTTGCATGTATTTATACTTTGATGATGGAGATGTCTAGACTCTAAACCACCCATATGATTATGTTCAAGCCCTAAGCTCCACCAGGTCAAAATTAAAAAGTATTCTCGGCTCATATTTGCATGTGTTTTGATTCTATATTAAGCTACAGCCAGTTTAAACATGTGTATGCCCTTTCTTCAAGTAAATATAATCTTGAACGAAACCAACCACAAGCATGTGCACACTTATGGCAAAATGGGCAAGAACAATCGATATAGATCTCATCCAACCTTCTAAGAAAGAAAAATTTAAATATATACACACTTACCCTCCATTTTCTGAGTCTTTCCAGTGGAGCTTTCTTGGATGGGATATTGAAAACATCATTCTGCATTTCGTCTTCGTCATCGCCACTGTCTAATCCCTCATAATTCTCCCACGAAGGAGAACCTCTCGGGGAAAATCTCCTCGGGCTTCCGGGACCTCCAGAGCTCATGACAATCTTTTTCAAGCGCAGGAGAGATGACACCAGGCACAATACCACAGCAACAAACCACCTCCAATGCAAATCACGGTTTGCCTTGAACCATTTAACACTATATTCAAACTAATATAGCCGCTTTCGGAGCAGACCTTTGCGTTAAAATACGTTAGTACTCGCATTAAATACTGTAACGGTCTCACAAGTTACCCAAACCAAAATATCTCTCATTCTGCTATTCTCAGCACGTCATATATATATATATATACCCAGCACCAAAACAAACTTTACAAACTGATACCGTGCTCATGAAAAAGAGTTGCTGAATAAAGCGGCCACGCGTAAATGGTCAGCCAAATTTCATGTGAGGCCCCTGTTTCTGCGTCTCGTCCTTCATTTTAAAATCTTACAAACAAGGCATCTGTACAAGAAAGACGTCACTTGTTCGATCCTCGCTGAAACTCTCGGAAAGCAGACGAAACCCTTTTTGCCTCTCACCCAGGAGCGAGGGTTACGTATATCCTTCAGTTATTCGGCAAATCATTGGCCTCTACTGTCCACATTTGAAATCCCCACGGCTTCTTTGAAAATATCTTTTATATTTTATTGCCGAAAACATACGAAAAGGAGAATGACGAGGAGCAGTGGTTTTATTTGCGAAGGTTCGTGGAAGATGCAGTTCGGCGTTTTGTGTAACGGTAGTAGGTAGCAGTTATGGAGGAAGCTAAAAATATAAGATTAAATACAGCTCACTCTTCACTACCGGACATGGTTAGCCAATTCTTCCATCGTGACTCATTTAAGGTAATGCTTTAGGTTGAAACATATACGCCGCTGACTAACAAAACCATTTGAAGGTGAGTATGATGCACAACTATGACCCATTCATTTTTCTATCCCGTAGCGTGTTGTTCGGTCACGGGTGTGGATCTGTCAACACGCGGTGAGCATCTGGGATGGAAGGCGTTTAATAAGACCTAAACCTAACCATTATATCTAATTTTCCTAAACTTTTTATCCATAAATAATAGTATAATGTAACACTATTTTATAGGGTCAAGATACACTCACTTCGACTAACAAAACCATTTATAGGTGATTACGTTGCAACCGTCCCTTTTTCTATCCCCTTTTAGTGCATACAATTTTCCTTAAATTTTATATATATGGGTCTCCTATTTTAATTTTTTCTATAAAATTTTCCTAAAATTTTAAATTATATATATATATATATATGGATCTCACACGTTAATTTTATATATATATATGGATCTCACACATTAATTTTATATATATGGATTTCATACATTAATTAATTTGGTGTATTGAACTTTAAAATAAATTACTATTATTATTACCATATATATAGGAGGAAGCCTCGCGGTGCAGGGCAGTTGATGGAATGTGTTGTTAAGGCACTTCGTTATGTGAAGTCACCAATTTGAAATCACGGCTAACTTTGTGTCACGTATGAGGAGGCCATGTGGACACACCTAGAGATTATAGTGGTAGCAGTCAGATAACACCACTCCATGTCACACAAGTAGGTGCCCAACTAATTGTTGATTACGCCAGTCACAAAAAAAACATATATAGAAAAAAGAAAAATGACATTTTACTACTCAATATCGTTATTGTTCAATATCGTTATTGTTAACATTGTAGAATATATAGGCCAAAGATAAATTTAGAATATATCAGGGAAAGATGACATTTTACTACTCATCAAGTTGGACTCTATCCCTCAACCTTTAGAAGGTTGGAAAAATATCTTGGTTTGGATATTTTCTTACGGGCTTACTTTGAAGGTCAAAAAGGATTCCACGAAAACAATTAGAACCTTAGTTCTACACCAAACGATTTGGGCATTATGGGTATTATCATTCCTTAAGCACAAGGCCCATGTGCAATATGGATTCTTAGAGACTTACAATGCTAGGAAAGTTTTGATGAAAAATTGCATCAACCAAGGAATACCCTATAACCTATACCAAAATCTCTTAGTTGGCCCTAATTTTGTGGGAATTTATCATCAATCTCCCCCAAATGAAAATTGAATGCACTTTCATTGCCAAATGATTTGATGATTTGGTAGGCATTTCAAGCCATTGAACCTTTTCATAAATGGAAGGGAGAATCTTTTCAAGGACGCATATCTTTTAATCAACAATCGATCGATCTGGGTCTTCAAAGCTACTGCCTCGTGGATAGCATCTAGCTTTCAGTGGTTCTTAGCTTTGAAGTTGTTCATATAGTGCATTAAAAAAATTTGGATGTCTTTGATGCAAGCTCTAGGAACTAGGTTCCCTAGCTTAATGTAAGAGTTGGATTCATGATCAGTTGGATTGATGATCAATAACGTACACATAATGATATTGGACAAAGTCAAGGAATTGATTCAGACACTTTTTCTTTTCAACCAAGTGACAAAGCATTAGACAAACGGTGGAAATGTTGGAGACACTTTTTCATTTAAACCAAGTGCCAAAGCACTAGACAAATGATGGAAATGTTGGAGACACTTTTTCATTTAAACCAAGCGCCAAAGCACTAGACAAACGGTGGAAATGTTGGAAATGGAATGTCTTGAAGGCCATCCAAAAATGTAAGCTTGCCAATGACTATCGATGGCTTTCTAGAAGGTATATATTAGATGCTTGACAAAATAAGCTCTGGTTCTTGAAATCTAAACAAATCAAGACATTGGTTGAGCCCAAGAAAACTTTCTTTGCTTAGTCCCTTATTATAGGGAGCTTAGTTGTCGATCGACATCTTATCGACTTAGGTATCCCCACACTAAGTCTCCTTTCTGCAAAGGGCCCAAATCCCTTAAACAACTCTTTTTGTATTGTCCCTCGCCAAATCAAAGTCACAAAGGGTTTCTTCCTTCTATGTTCATCCTTCCACTATCCCCACTTCGTCGAGATCGACTCTTTCCACAAGTAAACACTAGTTTTCTATCAAGTTCCAATTAGCATGGCAACATATCAAGATAAGAGTCTTTTTCTTATCTTGAAGAAAGTAAACAGCATTTTAAATAACTAGACTCCTACTAACAAACTCTTCTCATGAGTTAAGGAGGTGGAACTAAGCATGTGCAAGTGCAAAAGGTGAAGTTCGAGATCACCGACCTCTATAATGTCTAGAAAATTTGGGCCCTATACACAGTGAGTCGAGAGACTAGAAAATTCGATAGACTCCCTTGTCACATTCCCAACTATCAAAAGAATGAATGTCAACCTCGACACATTGTGAGGTAGTGGGAGAGTAGGCACAAATGCCTTATCAAGATTCTTAGAGCATCAAATGACATGTTTAGCACGCTAGCTATTGCAATTTTTGAAACTTAAAAAATGTTGAAGTAACAATAGAATGACAAGAAGGGAATTCATTGTTCCTAAGCCACCAAGCCAATGTTGGGTTGGGCCACCCAATGATAACAAAGATGATCTCATGCTTTCGAACTAATCCCTCCCCTCAACTAAATGATTTACTAAATTTATGATCGTGATTACAAATTTCGTTGTCTAACAAGATGGCATCTTAATGTCTTTGGACATCTCTATCTTCTAGCGCCTCGTACCTTTGGTTTTTGTACTCTCATGTTCCCGTAAATTAGTTAATGTGACTTTTTACTTTTCTTTTGTCGGTGCTAGCGGCATTTTTTTCACCAACCGACTTTTCCGTGATCAAATGCATGAAGATATCCCAAAAGGCCAAAAGAAAGATGAGAAGAAAGAGTATGCATTATGTGCTCATTAGGAAAAGTGGAAACAGAAAAACATTTCATTTTAGAATGTGAGGCCCTCAAATACGGCAGGGAAAATTATGCAGGTATTCTGACAGCTAATTCTTGGGATAATCTATTCAGCAAAGAGTTTGTTGAGAAGCTGGGAGCGATTATTGTAAAACTTCACAGGAAAAGGGCCGAATACAAAAGCCAGATGGAAAAACATTATGTCCCATAGGGTATTTTTAGCCTTGCGAAGGTTAAAAATACTTTTTTCTTTCTTCTTTCTTTCCCAATCATTTAATAAGAAAAAAAGTACGGTCTGCTTTAGGCTTTTGAACTCGTGACCATTTTGTTTTATTGCATTTTTTTCAATAGCATTTTCGAATGATGAATTGCGTTTTTTTGCTCCAATCACGCTTTCTGCCCTTGCTCGTCACTCGGTTCTTCCAACTAATCCCCTAAACTTCCCCATTGATGTTTCAACTTCTGATAGAATTTGAATGGAAATGAATGCCTATGATTTTCAATGCAGTTTTTAATAGCCAATGCCGTTTCAAACATTTGTTCAAAGTCCCCTAAGCTTTTAACTCTGACACAATAGAACGGTGTTGAGAGGGGGCGCAGCTGCATAACATTTGAGCCCTAAAACTCACTGGCTCAAAATCAAAACCAGTCTATAATCCAAAACCATTCTCGGCTCAAATCTGCATTTGTTTCTATCCTACAGTAAGCTGCAGCTAGATTTAACATGACTATACCCTCTCTTCTTCAACTAAACATAATCTTAAACGAAGCTAACCGTAGGCATAATAAAATGCTCAATAAAGACTTTATGCAACCTTCAAAGAAAGAGAAATTTAAAGACAGAAACTTACCCTCCATTTCTTGAGGCTCTCCAGTGGAGCTTTCTTGTGCAGGATATTAAAAACATCATTCTGGGTTTCGTCTTCGTCATCGCTTTGACCGAATCGCTCGTAATTCTCGCTTGCAGGAGATCGTCTCGGGGAAAATCTCCTCGCGTTCCCGGGACCGTTGGAGCTCATGACAATTTTTATTTCCACGCGCAGGAGAGATGACACCGGTCACAATAATACAAACTACAAACCGCTTCCAATGTAAATCTAATTATTTAAAGGTAGAAAATAGAACTAAGATTAGCATTTTTTCGGAGAGCGTTGTCTAACTGTTCTTAAAAACCCCTTTTATAATACTTTACTTAGTCATTCAAATATGCAGATCCAAGACTTTCTGCAGATCCAAGACTTTCTCCTGAGAGAAAAAAGGCCAAGACTTTCTGCAAATCTGCAGATCCAAGACTTTCTCCTGAGAAAAAAAAAAGCCAAAACGTAAAACTTTCATTCTACGGCCTTTTTCGGAAAACACTTGGTGTAAATGTACGGTATGACTCACATTAATGTGCTGTAACGGCTTTTCAAATTACTCAAAGAGAAATACCTCCGATTCCCCTCTTCTCAACCCATCTCATATACCGACGCCCTGCACCAAATCAAACATAAAAATCGCTGCATCGCGCGCTTAAAAGATGAACTCGAGTTTAATGAAGCTACACCCATACGCCACGCGTTATTTGCCCCTGTTCCCGGGTGTCCGCCTTAACTTTAAGATTCTACGAGCGAAACATCTGTAAACTAACAAAGGTCGGGTGTTCGATTGTCACTGAAATGCTTTAATGCGGACAATACCCTTTATGTCCTCTCCCAGGGTTTAGATTTACTAATTTTCCCCATCCATTGATTCTCTCGGCGATTCATTGGCATTCGGAATCCATATTCAGAGTCCCCTTCACAAGCACAATTCCACCTTGCTTCTGTAACAATAGTGTTGATTGCTAAAAATGTACTACAAAAAGCACAGCACGATACGCAGCTCTGCTTTTATGTTTTTTTTATTAGTGTAACTAGGTTCGTCTTTAAAATTAATAATTATCTTTTATTAAATTGAAAAAAACGAAGGTTCGCGGAAGCTGCATAGCAGATTTGGTCAGGATTTGGTGGTAAAACGTATGTTGCTTGCCGAAAGCCACCCAATGCTGATGATGGAATTGTGTTTTGCTCAATCAGTGGATTGGTTGAACTGCGCGGTGAATCATGGAAATTTACTGAAACCCAAGTTTCATGAGAAGTCTATTTATGAAAATGAACGTACCACCTTTGGCATATTTTATCACAAAATGACTTTGTTTTTAACATATTTATATTCAATGGACTTGAAGTTGTTAGATGAGCAGATTTAAGTGATTATTTCTACATAATCCAAATTTAAGTGATTATTTCTACATAATCCAAATAACAACAAATTTTCAGCGTGCTAAATTCATTTCTTCATTCATAAATAGATTTTAAACAACAAAAAATAGTGATCTAATACAAATTTATATCAACTCATTCTTAAAAAAAAAACAAACCATTTTCTAAAACATTTAATAAAAATGTTAAACAACACCAAATTCCTAAAACATTTAATAGTATCCAGTATCCACCAAATTCCTTTTTTTAAGGTATACAATTTCCCTTTAATTATATATATATAAAAGAACCTAAACATTTGCACAAAACCGCAAGTGTACGAACCGAAAAAGGACAATTCCGCGTTACTGAAATAGTACTACATAGTTAAAGTCAAACTAATGTATAAAAAACAAAAATGCAAGATATGAAGATGCTGTTCATTTGATTTTGTCTACACTTTACGCCATTAAAAAACAAATACTATTTATTAAAACATTTATCTTATTGGTAAGATGGCCTTTTTACGAGACAGGGCGGCCTGGTTTGACGGGGCATTACAATTGGGAGGCACGTAGTGTGGAGCAGGGGGGAAATAAAGATAAATTCGAAAGTGTGGAGCAGGGGGAAAATAAAGATAAATTCTCATTCGAGTATTCATTGGACATTGAATTGCTGTCAGCGTACCAACACAAAGGCGGAGCTCATTGGGGCTTGGACCTCGCTCATTTTGGCTAGTCGCCACACAGATGAATTGCTTCTCCTAGGTGATTCTAAGATCACCATTGATTGGCTGAATGGAGAGGCAGATCTCCAAGTGGCAGCCCTTAATTGCTGGAAGGCACGGACCAAAGATGCTACACTACTCTTCAGAAATCTTACCTTCCAGCGTATTTTCCGTGAAGAAAACAAAGTGGCTGACTCACTCTCGAAAAAAGCTTTGCTCCTCCCCCGAGTCAAATTTACTTTTCATATTGGGAGGATGGTCATGAAGGCATTTCACATAAGATAAATCTTTGATTTGATCCTTATCTGCAATATTCAATCTTTGACAAATTACCGTATTTGTAGGGACATAGATGATTTGGATTCATGTAATTGTGGAATGAGTATGATCCGCTGATGTATTAGTAAGCCGTCATGTAAACTTTTATATCCTTTTGAATATAAAGAGCATTTTTTTCTCGTGGAAAAAAAGATGGCCTTTTTACAATTTCAAATTTATACAACTTTTGTATATTTCTATAGACTTTACCAATATATATTTATAAACTTTACTAGTCAAATAGTTGAACTAAGAGAGTCATTTGTCCCACAAACAAGGGGGTCTCATACCAATTTATTGTTTGGGGTGACCTTAAAAATAAATTATTATTATTATAAAAACTTTTTAACTTATTCTTTGTAATATCTAAAAATAGATTATTATTATTATAAAAACTTTTTAACTTATTCTTTGTAATATCTGTATATCTCCTTATAGACTTTACCAGTCAAATCTTTGGACGGAGGGAGTCCTTTGTCCCACAAACAAGGAGGTCTCATACACCAATTTGGTGTTTGGGGTGTTTGAGGGTGACCTTAAAAATAGATCATTATTATTATTATTATAAAAACTTTTTAACTTAATATAGGTTGTTCAAATAGTTGGGCGGAGGAAGTCCTTTGTCCCACAAACAAGGGGGTCTCATACCAATTTATTGTTTGGGGTGACCTTAAAAATAGATTATTATTATTATAAAAACTTTTTAACTTATACTTTGTAATATCTGTATACTTCCTTAGACTTTACCAGTCAAATCTTTGGGGGAGGGAGTCCTTTGTCCCACAAACAAGGAGGTCTCATACACCAATTTGGTGTTTGGGGTGTTTGAGGGTGACCTTAAAAATAGATTATTATTTTTATTATTATAAAAACTTTTTAACTTAATATAGGTTGTTCAAATAGTTGGGCGGAGGGAGTCCTTTATCCCACAAAACCAATTTATTGTTTGGGGTGACCTTAAAAATAGATTATTATTATTATAAAAACTTTTTAACTTATGCTTTGTAATATATGTATACCTTCTTAGACTTTACCAGTCAAATCCTTGGGCAGAGGGAGTCTTTTGTCCCACAAACAAGGAAGTCTCATACACCAATTTGGTGTTTGAGGGTGACCTTAAAAATAGATTATTATTTTTATTATTATAAAAACTTTTTAATTTAATATAGGTTGTTTATCTATGTAGTGGTCATAGATTATTATTACTATTATTATAAAAACTTTTTAAGTTAATTTGAATTGTTAATCTATGTAATAGTGGTATTATTTAGTGGTAATAGATTATTATTACTATTATTATAAAAACTTTTTAACTTAATTTGGGTTGTTCATCTATATAGTAGACATAAATTATTATTACTATTATTATAAAAAACTTTTTAACTTAATTTGAATTGGGTTGTTCCCCCTCTCCCAATTCGCCTCCTCAACTCTTGAATTAATAAGCGAGCGCATAACTCAATGTCCAAGTTCTTCTCCCTCGACCTCCTGATCTCTCCCTTCAAGTTCGATTCATTAGGTTGCGTTGTTCATCTATATAGTGGCTTTTTAACTTAATTTGAATTGGGTTGTTCATCTATATAGTGGTGGCATTCTTTAGTGTCCTTCCTTATATGAATTTTTTTATATTTTAAATATTTTTTTCCATGTAAAGATCCTTTTATTATTAATATAATGATATAAACTATTATGTAAAGATATTTTTGGTATGAATATAATGACAAAGTTTTTGCCATTTTTAATACTTTTAATAATATTTATGTTGATATGGAATGAAAGATTATCGTCATTATTAATATAATGATATAAAGTTTTTACCATTTTAAATAGCTTTTTCATAAAATGGATGTCCATGTAGTAGTTTTTTATTAGTTATATCGGTTTGCTAACTTCAAATGTCGAATAGATTTCCACATAATCAATTGGAACCTTAGTTGTACATGGAGGGATTCAAAGGGTAATACTTATGCTTAGGAATATGGGGTCGAAGAAGTTTCCACATAATCAACTGTGGAACAATGTGGAACCTTAGTTGTACATGTGCATGAAGGGATTCAAAATTCAAAGGGTAATACCTATACTTAGGTCTACGGGGTATCTGCAATACGGATTTATAAGGCCTTAAATTACTAAAATTTCTAGAAAAGCTTGATTAGAAATTGCATCACGCTAAAAGCTTGATTAGAAAAGCTTGATTGGAAAGATCTCTTGATTGGGATTGAGTTTGCAAGGTCTTATTATCATCTTATTATCATCTCCTCACTTTTAATGGAAAGATCTCTTGAATGGGATTGAGTTTGCAAGGTTTTATTATCATCTAGGCTCAAATCAAAAGCATTGGTAGGCATGGAAAATCATTAACTATTTCTTGAAATAAAAACAAAAATGTTTAAAAACAAAAATGTTTTCAAACAAGCCTATCTTCTTATCAACATTTTATTTGGTGGTCTCCAATCCTATTGCAAGACGGCAAGCCTCACACTTAAGCTTAGTGGTTATCCGCCTTGAGGTTGTTTATACAAAATATTAGAATTTTGGATATATCTCGAAATTAAGTTAAAAAATATGAATAATTGTGGATATCTAGAAATTAGGTTAAAAAAATATTAGAATAATTTTGGATATCTCGAAATGAGGTTGTTCATACAAAGTATTAGAAAAAATTTGGATATCTTGAAACTAGTTCTTGATATCTTGAAACTAGTTCCCTAGCTTTTGAGTTAGATTCATAATTAATATCTTCAAACTAGTTCTTGAAAGTCAATTATCTTTAGTTTAAATCAAGTGATAGAGCACTACAAAAAATGGTGGAAAGATTGAAATTGTAATGCTTGAAAGCCTTCCATAAAGGTAGGCATGTCGATAGCTACCAATGGCATGTTAGAAGCTCAACTAAGCATGTCGATAGCTACCAATGGCATTTTTAGAAGGCTTATGTTAGAAGCTCAACTAAATAAGATATGGCATTTAAAATCAAAATAGACAACTTCTGTCTTTTATAGCTTGAAACATATCGAATGCTTTAATATAGCACGAGAAAACTTTATTTTCCTAAACTTCTTATTCAAGGCATCCTAGTTGTTGCTTGATGTGTTATCTAGTTTGGTATCCTCCACATTAAGTGTTGTTTTTGCAACATGCCCAAATCCCTCAAACATATTTCTTGGTTGTGTTACTTCGCCAAATGGGCATCGTAGGTTGTGTTACTTTGCCAAACGGGCATCGTAATGAGGTTTGTTCTTCTGCAATAGTCTTTTCCCAATGCCCGTTTTTTGGAAATCAATTGTTTTAGGTGAAAAATGTCAGTGATCTATCATGTTCCAGTTAACATGGCAACTTTTTTTTTCCAAGGAAAGTCTCACAAGATCACATCCTCTTCCTCAAAATATCCAAATGGAAGCAACTAACCACCAATGATCACTAGTAAATCCAAGGGATTTTATTGAATTTGAATTTGTGATCTTCAACCTCCCTATCGGTAACATGCCTTGGGAAGATGGTTCAACAAATTGAGCTAACCCTTGGGATTGTTAATATGGAAACTTGTCAAGATAGAGAATATTTTTCTTATCTAAAAGAAATGGTATTATAAATGGATTAAATGCTTATAGTCAACACAAGTACACAACAACTATACTCCACAAGATATTTATTGGGCAAAAACTTATCACCATGCTACATGTCAAGCCAAGGATGAGTAACTCTATGGATGTGTTTTTTCATTAATGTGAACCATGCATAGATACATTGAGGAGATGACTCTTGGTTTCATCTTCCAAGACCTCAATCCCTAAGGATTAGGTCTCTAACATTCCCCCCTTTAATCCGAAGGGGTGTTTGTGAGTCCAAGCATCATTCTGCATTTTTCAAATTTTTCTCTTCCAAGCTCTTTGGTGAATATGTCTGCAATTTGCACATTTGAAGCAAAATGTCTAAAGTGAATAGTCTTGGCCTCTACATGATATCGAACCATATGGTATTTTGTGTTGATGTGCTTGGTTCAATCATGTAATATAGGATTCTTGGCCACATTGGCAGAAGTATTGTCAACCAAAAGGAGTAGAATTCACCTATTTCTCCTGCAAATGTTCAAGTATTTTCTTGAGCCGCACAATCTCCTTTGTTGCTTCAACAAAGGCCACATATTCTCCCTATGTTGTGGAATCTACTGGAACTAATTGTTTGTGTGATTTCCATGAGATAGTTTTTGATCCAAGACTCATGAGATAGTCTGAAGTTGACACTTCATTCTCTTTATCCCCATGAAAGTCTACATTGGAATATCTAATTAGGTTAAAGTCATCCACCTTAGAATACTTGAGTCCAAAGTCTTAAGTTCCCTTCAAGTATTTTATAACTACAAATTAATGTCCTTCACAAGGTTTTTGCATAAACTTGGAAAGAATCCCAACAACAAATGAAATATCTAGTCTGGTGGTGGTAAAGTAGATAAGACTTCCCACAAGTTGTATGTACTTGATTGCATCCTCAAATTCATTTCCTTCTTTTAATGTGAACTTCAAATTATGTTCCATTGGACTAGAGAGAGTGTTACACTCAACCATGCCAAACTTGTTCAATAGTTCTCCAATGTACTTCTTTTGGGAGATGAATATGTACTTTGGATTTTGAGTCAATTCAATGCTCAATTAGTAGTGAAGATGTCCCTAATATGTCATCTCAAAGCCTTTATTCAATTCTTTCTTTATGGATTCAATATATCTTTCATTGTTACATGTTATCGACAAATCATCTACATACACTACAAGATATACAATTGTTTTGTCAACTTTCTTGACAAACAAAGTTGCATCATCAAGATTGAAGTGCTTGAAATTTAATTTCAGAAGATTCTCAGTTAGCTTTCCATACTAGGATCATGGTGCTTGTTTCAAACCATATAAGGATTTGATAAGTTTACATACTTTATGTTCATGTACTGTCACAACAAAACCTTTTGGTTGAGTCATGAAGACATTCTCTTTGAACTCTCCATTCTTCATAATCGATGTCTTCTCTTTGTGCAAATCCTTTTGCCACGGTCCTTGCTTTGTGCTTGTCAAGTGAGCCTTTTGTACTTATTCTTGAAAACCCAGTTGTAGCCAATTGGTTTGGTTTCAAATGGAAGGTCCACCAACTTCCATGTCACATTCTTGATGGGAGCATCATACGCCTTCTGCATGGCTTCTTTCCACTCATGAAGAGAAGCAACTTCTTTAAAAGAAGTTGGTTCAAAGTTAGTAGATAAATTCAATTCACAATCATATGAAACATCCATATCATCTACATCACCTGAATCTAAATTATCTACATCACCTCCATCTTGTCATGTAGAACATATGGTTCCTATCTTTCCAACTTCATTAGGATGAACACTTTCAATTGTCTTTATGAGTCACTTTGGTGGACCTTTCTGAGATGGTCCGGGTTGCTCCACTAATTGAGATGGTGATGCATTTCAATCAAGGTTCAGCCTTTCAATCCTCTCAATCATATCATCCAAATGAACTTCATGTTCTGATGAAGTGGTTGGAACTCCTTCATGAGAGGGAGATGGTGCTTCAAAAGGAGATTCCAAAGGCGTTGGAACAATCAAGTTGTCGCTCAATAGTTTTGTCATTCTTGGTGGATTCAAGAAAAATCACATCTTTGTAAAGAATGAACTTCTTGTTTACCTCATCGTAAAGACGGTATACCTTGGTGGTATTTGAGTACCCCAAGAAGATGCACTTCTGACTCCTTGCATCAAGCTTGTTTCTTTGCTCCTTCAAAATTAGGGCATAGCAAGTGGAACCAAAGACCCCGAGATGCCTCATCGAAGGAATGCGACAATACCACATTTCATAAGGAGTCTTGTTCCTAAGAGCATGAGATGGACTCATGTTTTTCACATACACTGCACATAGAATTACATCAGCCCAAAACATCAATTTCACATTTTTGAAAAACATCATGGAACGAACCATATTTAAGAGAGTCATATTCATTCTTTCAACCACACCATTCTATTGAGGATTATATGGAACTGTAGTTTGATGTTGAATCCCATGTTGGCGAAAATAGTTTTCAAATTCATTAGATGTAAATTATCTTCTATTATTAGTACCAAGAGTGCCAATCTGTGAATGTGTTTCATTTTGGATCCATTCATGAAAAAATTTTAAAGTTTCAAAAGCCGGTAATTTATATTTCAACAAGTACACCCAACACATCCTAGTATAATCATCAATAAAAGACATGAAATATTTATTACCATTAGCAGATGGAACAGACATGGGGCCACTCAAATAAGAATGTATCAATCCAAGTTTTCTACATGCTCTGGAAGTGGAATCATGGAAAGGTCGTTTGTTATGTTTTTCAAGGATACAAGCATCACATTACTTAAATTTCCTAGGAATAGTAGGCAAACCATAAACACCATTCTTTTTCAAAAAACAAATGGTGTCATAATTAATGTGTCCAAATATAGCAAGCCATAAGAGACTAGATGACAATGTACCTTCATCAAGATGAAAGAGGTATGCAAAATTTTGTGCATGAACAAATGTCCCTTTCAATTTCAACAATCTTTCATCCTCCACCCTTGTCATAACGACCATGTTGTCGGAAGCCTTCCTTATTTGAACTTTGCCATCAAAGATATCAATAGAGGGGCCTCGTTGTCGAATGTGCACAAGAGACAACAAGTTTTTTTTGCATCTTAGGAAAATAGAGCACGTCATGCAGAGGAAAACCCAGGAATCTGGAGAATTTAAGCCTGGCGATGTTGATTCCCGAAGGTTTGAAACTTGATTTATTTGCAAAATAAACTATACCATCTACATTGTCATTGAAATCTTTAAAGAAGTCTCTCTAGAAGGTCATGTGGCATGTTGCACCTATGTCAAGCAACCATGCATCTCTCCAAGAAGCAAATGAAGTGTTAAATAAATCTTCATTTACTCCAATATTGCAATGGACAATAATATAATGAGCAGATTCAGGTGCTTTACTTTACGTCATATCTGATACTTTATCTTTGTCTTCTTTCGGATCTTACTTGTCTTTGATCTTTTCCCAAGGGATTATGCATGTCTTGGCCTCATGTCCATTCTTGTTGCAACGTACATAGTGAATATTAAATCTCTCACCTTGATTGTGCCTACTCCCTCCCTTTGAAATTCTTTCTTCTGTGGCATCTTTTACCACCTTCTCTTCTAGAAGAATCATGTGATTGATTCTTCCCTTTATGAGCAAGGCACACGGTCTCTCCAGTGGGTTGGGCTATCTTCTTTCCAAAAGCGTCCTCGTCTTCTGCAACTTTCTCCACCAAAGAGTCAAATGTGATGGACTTCATTCGACCACTCGTTGGGGGGATTCAAAGTAGCAAGAAAATGTAGGGTAGAGGGCCTTAATGAAGCTTGTGAGAGGAATGTCTATCTTCACTCCAATGGAGTCGATGTCGTGCATGATGGCTTTGATCTCAGAAACTAAAGCTATGGGATCATCATCCTTCAACTCTAGGTTGAAGAGCTTCACCAGTCACTGTATGAGTTCCAATTCTGAGTGTGAGCAATACAAATCCTTCAATTTCTTTAAAGCACCATAAGCGTCTTTAATAGATATAATATGGTGGCTCACTTCTTTACTTATTGTCGCAACAATCAAGGTGTATTCTTTCTTCTCTTTGTTCTTCCATATGGAAAGCTCCTTATTTGTTGTAGGTTTGGTAGGTCCATTGTCATCCTCTCCTTCATAAATGTCATCCCACAAATCATTAAAATTCGAAGTGTGTTTGATCTTTTTGAACCATTCTGGATAATATTTTTTGCTAGTCAACACCACACCAACAATGGATATGAGAGAATGCATTTTCTAACACCAACTACAAGAATATGGAAAAATTTGTCCGTGAATAAGAAATCACACGGGTCGGCCATAATTTGTAGGAAATATATAGTGAAAGCAATGTCAAAAGGGCAGCCAAATAAAAATCATTGTTGTTGAACAAAAAAAATGCCACCATTGTAGTCTCCAAGTCACCAAAACAAAAGCCTGCCATTGTTGTTGTCTTCATGCCATCACATAGAAACCATCATTTCCATCACCAAGCCTTCAAGCTAAGATCAATATAGAAGTTGAGCATCAAAATGACCAATAGCAGGCCAACACTGGAAATAGACCACAAAGCAACGAAAATGCCAAGTAGAGACACCTCAAACGTCAAACCCAACCTCCAAGCAAAAGCTAGAAAACCATTTGCATTGCTATCGATAGGGTATCCATTGATACAAGGAATGATATCTCAAATTGAGACCCTCATGAGGAGGATCTCACTATTTGATTTCCCTATGTTGAAATGACTGCCTTTTCCTTACTCCCAAAACCCTACGCGACTTGAAGGAGCAGATTAGGGTTAACAAGTTTGAGAAACGAAAGAAGAAAGAAGAGCTCGAGAAGCAGAAGAAGGAAAATGTTACGTTGAGATTAAGGAATCAACCCTCGTCCACACTGAGAAGAGCAAGGAGGGGCGTGAACGACAGGGTAACACTGGATTTACTCGCAACAAGAGAGATAGATCTTCGAGGGAATAAATAGAGAGAAGATCCACAGGTCTGAGGAGCGTTTCCGCACATGGGAGAGAATCATGGAGTTAAAATTAACCAACTCCGATGCCATTGTCGAGTCAGGGATGAGTAACTCCATAGATGTGTTTTTTTTCATTAATGTGAGTCGTACATAAATACATTGAGGAGATGACTCTTGGTTTCATCTTCCAAAACCTCCAATGACATTGACATTCACCTAACTCTTCATATTTCTCCTAGCTTAATATTTACAAAGATATTTACAATATACTTCAATCCCTAAGGATTAGGTATCTAACACTACAAAATCACACTTTCATTAAGAGGCCACGAGTGTTAAAAGGACTTACACATGGACCCACTTGTTTTTCACAAGCATTGATGTAAACATGTGAAAGAAACCATTGTTGTACACAAGATATTAAATGGGTAAAAACATCTCACCATGCTACATTAGTCAAACTTCAACAAAGAGACCATGAGTGGCAGACAAACTTACACCTCACCCCACTCTTTTTTCGTAAACACTTGTGCAAACATGAACAAGCAACAATAGTGTGAACATTTTTAGTGGCAATAACAACACCTTGCTTTCATCAACCCATTGTGGATAATGGTATTATCTTTAGCCAAAATCATGACAAGAAACTATTACCATGCACGAATAGGGTGAGAAAATGTGAATGATCTTGTCTTTGCATGTAATGTGCAAGTCCAAAATGTTAGAGTTAGAGATCATAAACCTTTGCAGCATTTGTAATTGTATAATGAATAAAGATATTGGCTCCTTTGTCTTATTCCTAAGATTCATAGCGAATGTAAGTTGGCCTCCCCATGAGGCATGCTCATGACAATCTTTCTTCTTTAGATGCAAGACATGCTCACATATATGTGAGCAGGCTCACATATATGTGAGCAGGCTCACATATATGTGAGCCAGCTCACATATAAGATGCAAGAGATAGCTTTAATAATAATAATTTCATTCAACATCTCAACCTAGTCAAATGTCAAATTTAATGTATGAGAAACCCTTATTTGTAGGATAAGAGACTCCTCAATCCAACCATTTAACAAGTGTAGATACCCTACCCCTCCACATTCTAACTTGTGAACTCCAATGCACCCTAACCTGTCCTACCCAACACAACTACGAAGCACCTCCAATGCAAATCACAGCTTGCCTTTAACTATTTAACACTAAAATCAAGCTAATGCCACCACACCTTCCGAAGCAAAACTTGGCATTGAAACACGGTATTACTGTATTACTCAAAGCAAAATACCTCCTATTTTGCTCTTTCATCGCATCTCATATATCAGCGCCCTGCACTCAATCAAACTTTTAAAAAATGATATTGCGTTCTTCAAGATGAGCTTGAGCTTAATAAAGCTGTGTCAAGACGCGACGCGTATTTGATCAGCTAAATTATTTGATCTGCGTGTCGGCCTTTGCTTTCAAATCCGGCCAGCAAAGCATATGTACACTAAAGACGTCGCATGTTCGATTCTCGCTGAAATGCTTTAACACGGACCAAAACCCTTTATTGTTTCTATCCCAGGACCGGTAGTCGACTGGTATCCTCGGATCCTTCTCGTCGTTTCCCGATTCATTGGGCTCTGCAATCCATCTGTAGAATCTCCCTGAAATTTCTTTCACCTTGCTTCTGAAGCAATCCTCTTCTATTCCTAAAAACGTACGACGCAGCAATCCTCTTCTATTCCTAAAAACGTACGACGCGTGGGCCGTAGCAATGCTTTTATTTAATTTTAATATGACGGTTCGTGCTTTAAAGGTAATAATTATTTTTTCTAAATGTAGCTTTGCAAAGGTTCCTGGAAGTTGCTTTTCAATCAATTTAGTCCGCATTTTGGGTGTAAAAGTCGTGTGTGCATTTTTCTTGCTAATAGGGCCACCGGTTGCTAAATTATGATAAATGTGTTGCGTTGTATATTGATGAAAGTTTATGTCACTTTGTACTAACTTCGTTGCAATTGTATTACCCGCCGTCAAATATTGCAAAATTTCTGAATTCTCCATCGAGAATATTGTTTTCGGTAAAAATAATGAAGGTACTTTTCACAGGAATAGTCTAAGGGTTTTAACCCGTCTTTATTTTTTATGGATTCGTATACGATTAAGATTAAAATTAGTTAAATCAATAAATATACAATCAAAATAAACTTAAAATTAGAACACTTAAACAATTTTCTTTTCCAATTCCAATCTTCCCCAACAATTTTCTTTCCCATTCCAATCCTCCCAAAAATAAATTATAAATTACCTTAACACTTCACATTCATGTTAAGTGATGGATAATAAAATTGGAACACTTGAACAATTTTCTTTCCCAATTCCAATCTTCCCCAACAAGTTTCTTTCCCAACTCGAATCTTCCCAAAAAAGTATTATATATATTTATGGTTGGGAATGTTAGACAAAAGAGTTAAAAGAGACATCATTGTCAAGTATCACGTGGTAGGTGATGAAGTTGATCTCTCCACCAACCAATGTTGAAGAAGACTTATTGTTCAAAATGCCGCTCTCTCCTCTCCTCAATAAATATTCTTTAAAAAGTCAAAAATATTATATATATTTATGGTTGGGAATGGACAAAAGAGTTAAAAGAGACATCGTAGTAGGTGACGAAGTTGATCTCTCCACCAACCAATGTTGACCGAAGACTTATTTTATAAATTTACCTACAAGATATAAATGGCTCTCTTAACCAATGTTGACTAAGACTTATTTTCTAAATTTATTTAGAAAATATAAATGCTCTTTTTTATTGCCCCAAAAGCAGTGAGCTCTAATATAATTATCTTTTTTTATTGTCACAAAAAGTAGTTAGCTATAACATAATTATAATCTAATTTATATAATTATCTCTTTTTATTGTCTTTTTATTGTCACACAGAGTAGTTAGCTATAACATAATTATAATCTAATTTATATAATTTTAAGGTCAAAAGTAATTAGCTCTAATATAATTATAATATAATTTTAAAAGTACTAGGAAGAAACACATGTTCTTAACGATTAGGTCCACTAAATCATTACACTATTCTTAATCTGCCCCTTTTTCTATATCTTTTTGTTATATACAATCTTTCGTAGTAGGTGATGAAGTTGATCTCTCCACCAACCAATGTTGACCGAAGACTTATTTTATAAATTTACCTACAAGATATAAATGGCTCTCTAAACCAATGTTGACTAAGACTTATTTTCTAAATTTATTTACAAAATATAAATGCTCTTTTTTATTGCCCCAAAAGCAGTGAGCTCTAATATAATTATCTCTTTTTGATGTCACAAAAAGTAGTTAGCTATAACATAATTATAATCTAATTTATATAATTATCTCTTTTTATTATCTTTTTATTGTCACAAAGAGTAGTTAGCTATAACATAATTATAATCTAATTTATATAATTTTAAGGTCAAAAGTAATTAGCTCTAACATAATTATAATATAATTTTAAAAGTACTAGGAAGAAACACATGTTCTTAATGATTAGGTCCACTAAATCATTACACTATTCTTAATCCGCCCCTTTTTCTATATCTTTTTGTTATGTACAATCTTTCGTAGTAGGTGATGAAGTTGATCTATCCACCAACCAATGTTGACCGAAGACTTATTTTATAAATTTACCTACAAGATATAAATGGCTCTCTTAACCAATGTTGACTAAGACTTATTTTCTAAATTTATTTACAAAATATAAATGCTCTTTTTTATTGCCCCAAAAGCAGTGAGCTCTAATATAATTATCTCTTTTTATTGTCACAAAAAGTAGTTAGCTATAACATAATTATAATCTAATTTATATAATTATCTCTTTTTATTGTCTTTTTATTGTCACAAAGAGTAGTTAACTATAACATAATTATAATCTAATTTATATAATTTTAAGGTCAAAAGTAATTAGCTCTAACATAATTATAATATAATTTTAAAAGTACTAGGAAAAAACACATGTTCTTAACGATTAGGTCCACTAAATCATTACACTATTCTTAATCCGCCCCTTTTTCTCTATCTTTTTATTATATACAATCTTTCCTAAACTTTTTATACATAAATAATAGTATAGAGTAACACTAGAATAGAGGGTAAGATTCATTCACTTCAACTAAAAATACCATTTATAATTATAATCTAATTTTAAGGTCAAG
>SNQJ01S0078654.1:0-26763 GCA_010110895.2 Picea sitchensis
TGTCATTGATACATATACAAAATCATACTATTCTCAATCATATGTCACATATGCACAAATGAAATAATCAAACCAATACAATCCACTCCCTGACTCAATCCAGAGTCCAAGGAGGTCCATTGATTCCCTCGGCATCCACAATCTGTCAAGTGTCCCACACACTCAGGGAAAACTCGTCAATAACATCTATCAATACATATATATAAAATAACATTAAATCACAATCATCAACATCATCATAAAAATCCATAAGCGAAACACATAACCCTGTACTATAACCGGATCACTTGCACGCAAGTGTCATCAAAGAATAAGTCGATAACATGTGCTCGCAAGAGAGGGATTATACAATCTTAATATTATAATTGTTTTAATGTGCAAATATTAATACATAAATCACACCTAACCAAACAAAGTATAGGACTTCAACTTATAATATCTGTTTTGAAATTGGTTTTCATTGCATTATTACTAAATTCATTTGACTTGATAATTTACACTATCTCACAATTGAAATCAATATATGCTCCATATCATTTCTTCAATCAATTAATGAGTTAAATAATTTTTCATAGTATTATCATTGGAATCAATACATCCTACTATTTAATTTTATTAATTTCTTCAATCAATTAATGAGCTGAATCATTTTTCATAGTATTATCACTGAAATCAATGCACCATATTGTTTGAGGTTATATCATTGTTAAGATGAATAAAACTACTTGATTATGCTAAATAATTCTACATTGTATCATCACTTAAATCAATGGATATTGACTACTTGATTATGCTAAAAACAATTGCATTGTGTCATCACCTAAATCAATGGATATTGTTTTGCATTATGTAATTACTGAAATCAATGAAACTAATATCATCAATGAAATCAATATGCCTTATTGTAGTGTGTTATGTCATTTTCACTGAAATCAATTCCACCTATCGTTTTATGTTATATCGTTGCTGAAATAATTTCAACTCCCTTATTTATGTAAATCATTTTTTAATATCATCACTGGAATCAATGTCATATTTTTTGTGTTATACCATTGTTGAAATAAATGCACGTATTCAATGATTGATATTGCATTCTCTTTTAGTTTCCATGATTGGAACATATCAATAGTACAAACTTAGACCAAATGTATTGGATGGTGCACGCCCTTTCTTTCTTTCATCATGTTGTTTGTCTCATCGAATGTTTCCTAAAACAATTGTCCAATTGAAAAGAAATTTTAACTCATTGCAGAGCCATCTCCATTATTTCATCCACATTATTGCAAAAAAATTGGGAGATATTTAAATGTGATTTTTTTATTTGATCTTGGTTATTTTGATTACAAAATATAGAAAATAAGAAAGGCTATGCATTTGGCTTCATGGTTTCCAATTATAGATACTTGTAGAATATTTTGAAATTTGAGGCAAGCTTCATGCCCTCGAATTCCTCAAGTTCGTGGAAATCTAACCTCGTTACCTTATATTCCTACTATGTTGATTTTGACACCTCGTTACCTTATATGCCTACTATGCTAATTCGATTTCTCTCACATTTCTCTTTGTTATTTGTAGGTGGGATCATAAAAAGAAATCCACTCATAAAGTAATGTTTTTCAAGTAAGGGAAGGTGATTTTTGAATTAGGGTTTGGTTTGTGGATGGATTTGTTGCATTGGATTCAATGCATGACTTTTAATTGGACTTCTTACATTTTTAATATTGTTATTATTCAGTTGTTGTTATTTTTATATTGTTTTTATTTTCAACGATTTAAAATTTATATTCCTATACCAAACAAACAAAAACAATGCAAAAGACATTAATAATGTAATTAAAAAATAGTTAAGAAGTAATAGTAGCATCAATGCCAAAAATGAGAGAAATTAAATGATGACTAAATAAATCCATTTGTTTCTCTAACAACACCCAACACCCATATATCTAGAAGTGCCACTGCACCAAATTGATAATAGTATAATAGGAATCAAATAACTTCATGGAATGGAATCCATAGCTTGATGAAATTAGATTTACTCATAGATAAATGATAAAGTAGCAGACAAGATGATGCAGACCCCCCTTCTCTCCTAAAGAGTCCGCGACCTCCCGGTCAAGGATCTTAATCTCCTGAGCTGGATTAGCTCTTTCATACCTTCAACGACCTCGAAATTCCTTACATAGGTCCCTCTTTCTCTTTATTCGCAGGTCCTATGGAACCCACGGGCCCCTTCCCTAGAACTTTTACAAACTGCAATTTTCTGGGCACTAGCTACTTTCCGCTCGTCCCCCTCCTTCACGAGACATCAGGCTATGGGCTGGGCTAATCTTCCTAACGCTTCACAACTTCGGGTTTTGGCTACCTAGAGTGTTGCTGGTTTCTTTCTACACGAACTATGAACCGATGGAGTTACTCAGAACTAGATCTACGGTTCACGCCCCCTCTGACAACCAACAATGGTGATCTCTTCATGCTTCGTGACTTCGGGTTTCGACTGCCTTGAGTGCATTTGATCTCTTTCTATGCGAACTCCAAACTGACGGAGTTATTCCGAACCAGATCTATGGTTCACACCCCTTTCGACAACCAACGGTGGTGATCTCTTCATGCTTTGCAACTTCGGGTTTCAGGATTTTTGACTCCTTGATACTCTGGATCCTATGATCCGCGAATCCTCGAAAGCACCCACGGCTAAAAATCGCATAGCTTTTCCCAGATCCGACAGCCTGGGACAGTCTCACTTCCTCTGAATGGATCTCAACCGTCACTTCACAACTTTCAACATATTTCTCCCTTCCTGTTGATTCTTGGTCATTGTTTCTCCTGAGCTTGATTCCGACGCACTCCTTGTGAACTCAGAATCCCTGACGAAATCCAAACTTAGTGATTTCTTCAAAATAATCTCTTTACACACTCCTTGTGTTTCGTAGTCATGTTTTCAACACTCATTCGATTTTTGGCTCTGTGCACTCCTTGCAACACTCACTTACTGTCTCTCATGAGCTTCACTTTTCGAATCCTTTGACTCCTCAGAGGGATACTTAGACACTTAGTCGAACTTCGAATATTTGCACTCCTTGCAAGAGATTCTTATGTAATACTTAGATTCTTGCGACCGACTGTGTACGCCTTGTAGCAGTCCCTTTTGCACTCCTTGCAAATGGAATTTTTCTCTATCTCTTCTGAGCTTCTGAGTCGAATAGACTCTGTCAACACACTCCTTGTGGACTGTATGCACACCTTGCATGAACTCAATGAAGAGAAACAATTGAAACTTGTCCAAACACTTCACAATTTCATATACTCAACAACATAACTCATTCATTCATGAAAACAAAATAACAGGGAAATGTAAATAGTAGCAACACCATGCATTGGATCAATTTTCCTTTTTTATATTCATTCAAATAAAAGTGGCTAAAACTATGATAAAACAACAAATAAAAACTCAGCAATGACTAAATCACAACAATCTCCTACCAACTTAAAAAATCCTCATTTGGGCCTACCACAATTCTATTTATCTCAGAGGGTTCTTAGAGTTCCCCCCGACTACTCATCTCCTCTCGAGTAAAAAAAACCTAAATTCTACTTAACTTCAGTTACATTAAATTCTAGGAGTGAAACTCCTAGATCATTCATGATCGTTCATCTCCTAAGCGTTTGATCTTCTTTAGTTTTCAATCATTCAAAAAACAATATTTGCAGGAAATGCCAGTGGTTAAGATTCTGAAATGATTCAAAGGCATGCTAAGGTGCTGAGTCATTTCTCCATGTAGGCTTGCTGCTGATGCTCCTGCATCATACTCCCATGGCCAAAAAATCATGGACTCCTATCCATGAGCTCCTGCACTAATTTTACATACTTCTGGATATCACTTTCATTTTCCCAACTGGAATCTTCTATCGGGTGTCCTTTCCACTTGACCAAATATTCAAAGTAGGTATTCCTTCTGGTCTTCTTTCCAATCCTCTGATCAACGATTTTCTCCATCTGTGGCTTTTCTGCCTACATGGATTTGTTTTTCCCATTGAATATCTTTTTGATCTATTGTTTCTCCTGCTTCATCTCCCATGTAAGGATACATGTCTGCTATGTTGAATATGGGTGATATGCCCACATCATCTGGCAACTCAATCTCATAGGAATTTTCATAAAACTTCCTTAATACCTTACATGGTCCCATCTTCTTCATCTTCAACTTGTTATATGTTCCCCTTGGGAACCTTTATTTATTGAGATGTGCCAGAACATGATATCCTAATTCAAATTGAATTTCTTTGTGATGTTGATCAACTCTGTGCTTGTACTCTTGGCTAGAGTTCTGCAACTGCTCTCTGATCTTACTGTGGAGTTTCTTCATTTCTGTAGAAAAATATTCTTCTCCAATGCTTCTGATCTCACTCAGTTCCAAGTCTCTCAACTCAACTACTCCTCTTGGATGCATTCCATACAGAATCTGGAATGGGCTCCTTCCAGTGCTCCTATTTGGTGAGTCATTGTATGCAAATTCTTCTTGTGGAAGAATATGATCCCACTAAATATGATGCTCAGTGACCAGAATCCTAAAACATTTTCCCAAACTTATGTTCACCACCTCAGTTCGTCCATCTGTCTGAGGGTGATAAGCTAAGCTGAAGGAAAAAAATGTCCCTAAATTCGTCCACAGTGTTCTCCAAAAATGACCAACAAATTTGGTATCTCTGTTTGAGACAATACTTCTGGTTAATCCATGAAGTCGAACAACTTCCTTGAAAAATAAATTTGCAATGTGTGTTGCATCACTAGTCTTCTGGCATGGGATAAAGTTTTCCATCTTTGAAAATCTATCCACCACCAAAAATATGGAATCATATCCTCTTTGTGTTGTTGGAATTCCCAACACAAAATCCATGCTTATTGCATCCCAAGGCCTCTCTGGTATTGACAATGGTTGATACAATCCAATGCTCTGTCTTTTACCTTTTGCATGTTGGCAGATTCTACATATGTTCACAAATTTTATCACTTTTTTCCTCATACCTTTCCAGTAATATGAACTGCTCAACTGTGAAAATGTTTTATCATGTCCGAAATGTCCATCCAATCCTCCACTATGCTTTTTCTTCAAAAGTTTATCCCTAATTGAGAATTTTGGTATGCACAATTGATTTCCCTTCAACAACAATCCCTCTTGAATCATATACTCTGTCCACTGGCTCCTATCTCTTAGCACATGATTTGCACATGCTTCGTATGCTTCCTTGAAATCTAGATCATCACTATACATATCCTTAAGGTGTTCAAAACCCAAGGTCTTGACCTGAAATTCCTACAGAATCAAACATCTCCTTCTCAATGCATCAAAAACTTTATTAGCATTACCAAAAATATGTTTTATGACAAAAGTAAAATTCTACATAAACTCAATCCACTTTGCATGTCCCTGGTTTAACTTCTCTTGCTTGGTTATGAATTGTAAAGCTTGGTTGTCATTGTACAAGACAAATTCCTTTGGAACAAGGTAGTGCCTCCATTTCTTCAAGGCTTGAATTATGACATAAAATTATTTATCATATGTTGAGTACTTTCTCTTAGTCTAATTCAGATTCTCACTGAAATATTCAGCTGGTCTACTATCTTGGCTCAAGACTGCTCCAATTGCAACTCCACTTGCATCACTTCTCACTTGAAATGTCTTTCCAAAATTTGGTAAGACCATAATTGGTCATTTTGTTATCTTCTCCTTCAATATATTGAAGCTCCTCTCAGCCTCCTCTGTCCATTTAAAAGACTTGTGCGTTTTCTTCACTGTATCTATCATTGGTGCACAAATTCCACTGAAATTTCTGATGAACTTCCTATAGAAACTTGCTAATCCATGGAAGATTCTCACTTCAGACATAATCCTTGGTGATGGACATTCTTTGATTTTTTTCACCTTCTTTGGATCCATCTTCAATTCATTCGAAGAGATCACAAAACCCAAGTAAATGAGTTTTGTATTCATAAAAGAGGACTTCTTCAGATTTATCAACAACTTCTCCTGTTGTAATCTCCTCATCACTATTGTCATATGTATCAAATGCTCCTATTTAGTCTTACTGAAGACCAATATATCATCCAGATATACAACCACAAACTTGCCAATGAAATCTTTCAATATTTCATTCATCGACCTCATAAACGTACTTGGGGCATTTGTTAAGCCAAATGGCATAACACACCACTCATATAACCCTTCATTTGTCTTAAAGGTTGTTTTCCACTCATCACCTTCTCTCATCCTTATCTGGTGATATCCACTTTTCAAATCTATCTTAGAAAATAAATTTTCTCCACTTAAACAATCCATTAAGTCATCCATTCTTGGCAAAGGAAATCTATACATGATGGTGATCTTGTTAATGACTCTCGAGTCTGTAAACATTCTCCATCCTCCATCCTTTTTTGGACTCAACACAGTTGGTACTGCACATGGACTCAAGCTTTCCCTGACCAAACCCTTGTCTAGCAATTCCTGGACTTGGTTCTTTACCTCCTCATGCTCTTGAGGTGTCAATCTATATACTGATTTTTTTGGCAGACTTGCTCCTGGTATCAAATCAATTTGATGGTTGATACTTCTGATGGGTGGAAATGAGTTAGGAAACTCGTCCACTACTATGTCAGCAAAATTCTCCAATGGCTCCTAAACTTCTTCAGGAAAATCATCCATCGAAGTACTTGTAAGGACAACCCTGGGTTTCCTCACCACAACAAACTACATCTTCTATTCCTTCTTGACTTCTCTCAGGAGTTTCTTCCCACTCATGAGAAGTATGCTTGTGTTGGCTTATTCTTTTTATTTCTTCTCCTCTATTGGAAACAACATGTGTGTCCTACCATTCTTCTCCGAGGTGTATGTATTTTTCCTCCCATCATGAATGAAATTTTTGTCAAACTGCCATGGTCTTCCCAAAAAAAATGACATACATCCATGGGAATCACATCACATAGAATTTTATCTCTATATCCTCCTATATTAAATTGAACGAGGCATTGTTTAGTGACCATTACCTGGTTTCGTTTCTATAACCATGAGAATTTATATGGATTTGGATGTGAAGTTGTCTCCAGCTCCAATTTCTCCATAATCTCTGTGGATACTAAGTTATTAGTGCTCCCACTATCAATTATCACCTTGCATACTATGTCTTTAGTCTTGTAAGCTGTCTTGAATAGATTGTTCCTCTGCACCAGATTTTCAATTTTTGATTATGGTTTTAAGAGAACCTTCCTCGACATCAGGGATGTTCCATCCTTTGCACCTTCTTCTTCAACATTCCTTTTCTGTGCTTCTGAAATGTGAGCTTCACCTCATCCTTATTTCTTTCTCTCGGGACATTTCCAAGACATATGTCCTGTCTTTCCACATGCATAACACCTTACTTCTCTTCCTTTTATTCTTCCACTTCCTCTAGAAGAACTTTTTCCACCACCTTGTCTTCCTTGGGAACTTCCTCCTCTTTCTGAGTGACTATGTGGTTTCTCTGTCTCGTATTTGTTTTTCTATGCCTTGTCATGGGAAACTCCCTTTCCTTTTCTCGGGCTTCTTCCTTTGTTTCATTGACTCTTTTTCCTGGCCAACTTCTCCTCTGCCTTCAGAGAAATCTGATAAGCATCATCTACTGTCCTTACTGACATCATCCTGATCTCATCCTGGATTTCATACCTCAGGCCATTTATGTAATTGGAAACTTTTTCCTCATCCTTTTCTCATTGTCCAGTCCTGATATTCAACTTGTAGAACTCCTCCATGTACACTTTTACTGTCATACCCTTCTATCTCAGGTTCTATAACTTCTTGAACAAATTTATCTGATAATATTTGGGCATGAACTTAGCCTTCAACCTGGCTACCATTATGTCCCAATTCTTTATCTTTTGTTTTCCTTTTCTTCTCCTCTTAGCCTGCAGTTCATCCCACCACAGTGATGCATGTCCTTTCATTCTAGTAACAACATGTCTCACCTTTTTCTCCTCATCGACATCTTCATAGTCGAAATATTTTTTCATGGATCTTATCCAATCCAACAATTCTTCAGCATTTAGGTTGCCTTCATACATTGGGATTTCTATCTTTTCTCTATCTCCCAGTTTAACAACTACTCTTAGAAAGCGTTCCTTGACAACATTTTCCCCTGTAGCTTCTTCAACTTCGATTTATTTACTTTCTACATCACTGATGTCTCCAACATCAGGTGCTCTCCTCTGCACTGCCTCCATCGCCTCTAATATTGCACGAAGCTCTCGTATTTCTCTTTCTACAACGCGATTGGATAAAGGTGGATCCACATGTCTCCTCGGTGGCATTGTGCTGACTATTTCTCACACACATAGTACAAATTCGAGCTCTTCTTTTCTACCCGAAACAATTTCAGTCTCAGATACCACTTAATGGTATCAAACTATCTCCTTTGTCTCCTTCGCCTAAAATATACAAATGAAATCACGCTCTGATACCACTTGATGCGGACCCCCCTTCTCTCCTAAATATTCCACAACCTCCTAATATGGATTATCTCTTTCAGACCTTCAATGACCCTGAAATGCTTTAAATAGATCCCTCTTCCTCTTTATCCGCAGGTCCTATGGAACCCACGGGCCCCTTCCCTAGTGCTTTTACAAACTCCAAGTTTATGGGTGCTAGATCCTTTCTACTAGCCCCCCTCCTTCACATGAGCTTAGGCTATGGTCTGGGCTAAGCCTCCTAGCGCTTCACGACTTCGCGTTTTGACTTCCTAGAGTGAAACTAGTTTCTTTCTACACGAACTTCAAACCGAAGGAATTACTCAGAACCAAATCTACGGTTCATGATCCCTCCGAAAACCAACGATGGTGATCTCTTCACACTTCACTACTTTGTGTTTTGGCTTCCTTGAGTGCAGCTGATCTTTTTCTATGCGAATTCTGAACTGTTTAGAACCATATCTATGGTTCACGCCCCTTCCGACAACCAATGGTGGCGATCTCTTCGTGTTTCACAACTTCGGGTTTTAGGATTTTTGACTCCTCGATACTCTAGATCCTCCAATCCACAAATCCTCGATAGCACCCATGGCTAACAATCATGTATCTTTTCCCAGATCTGACGGCCTGGGACAGTCTCACTTCCTCTGAATGCATCTCAACCGCCACTTCACAACTTTCAACATATTTCTCCCTTCTTGTTGATTCTTGGTCATTTTCTCTCCTGAGATTGATTCCGATGCACTCCTTACGAACTTGGAATCCTTGACGAAATCCAAACTTGTGATTTCTTCAAAAGAATCTCTTTACACACTCCTTGCGCTTCGTAGTCTCATTTTTGACACTTAGTCGATTTTTGGATCTGTGCACTCCTTACAACACTCGCTTGCAGTGTCTCCTAAGATTCACTTCTTGAACCCTTTGAATCCTCAAAGGGCTACTTCAACACTTAGTTGAACTTCGAATCTGTGCACTCCTTGCAACAGATTCTTAAAAAAAACTTAGCTTCTTGCGACTGACTGTGCAGGTTTTGTAGCAGTCCCTTTTTCACTCCTTGCAAATGGAATTTTTCTCTATCTCTTTTGAGCTTATGATTCAAACAGACTCTATCAACCCACTCCTTGTATACTGTATGCACACCTTGCATGAACTCAACAAAGAGAAACAATTGAAACTTGTCCAAACACTTCACAGTTTCGTATACTCAACAACATAACTCATTCATTCATGAAAACATAATAACATGGAATTGTAAACAGTAGAAACACCATGCATTGGATCAATTTTCCTCTGTTATATTCATTCAAATAAAAGTGGCTACAACTATCATAAAACAACAACTAAAAACTCAGCAATGACTAAATCACAACAATCTCCTACTAACTTGCAACAACCTCATTCGGTCATACCACACTTCTATTTATCTCAAAGGGTTCTCAAAGTTACCCTCTACTACTCGTCTCCTCTCGAAAAAAAAAACCTAACTGCTACTTAACTTCAGTTACATTAAAGTCTAGGAGTGAAACTCTCAGATCATTCATGATCGTTCAACTCCCAAGCATTTGATCTTCTTCAATTTTCAATCTTTGAAAAAACAATATTTGCAGGAAACACCAGCGGTTAAGATTCTGAAATGATTCAAAGGCGCGTTAAGGCACTGAGTCGTCTCTCCACGTAGGCTTGTTGACGATGCTCCTGCATCGCAAGATTTGACCTAACTTATGAAGACTTATGACTTTAAATACCTATTTATACCTATTAACAGACCTATGATAGACACTTGAACTTTGGAGGTGAACTACATGCCGAAGAAGAAACATATATGCTCTGATTAGTTTAATTAGCGATGGTAGAAACTTATATGTTCCTCATTAATTTTTTATGGATTAGTATTTTACATTGCATTATCCTATTATTCTTGTAGCAACACTTTCTGTTTGGGAAAGCTCCNGAAGAAGAAACATATATGCTCTGATTAGTTTAATTAGCGATGGTAGAAACTTATATGTTCCTCATTAATTTTTTATGGATTAGTATTTTACATTGCATTATCCTATTATTCTTGTAGCAACACTTTCTGTTTGGGAAAGCTCCATAAAACCCTAAAAAAAACCTAACCCTAATTCAAAAAACATTATGAATAAGTGTAATGATGGCACATTATCTTAGAAAATAATGTCTCTATCCATATAGGATTCCACAAAAACGCACATGTATTCTGATTTTATGATTATTCAAATTCTATACATTATAAGTGAAATGGTGAATAAGTGTACGAATGACGTGTTGACATAGAAAATAATGTCTCTATCCATATATGATGCCACAATAGTGCACAAATATTCTGAGTTTATGATGATTCAAATTCTCTACATTATAAGTGAAAAACATGGTAGAAATTTTAAACAACTAGTGATTTTATAAATGTAAGTGTCATGAAGGAAATGTTGAGAACTGGGCATAATAACATAATAGTTATCAAATAACTTCATGGAATGGAATCCATAGCATGATGAAATTATATTTACTCATAGATAAATGATAAAGTATCATACGTGAGTTGACCTAACTTATGGAGATTTCCGACTTGAAATACCTATTTAGGCCTATTAACATACTTATGATAGACACATGAACTCTGAAGGTGAACTACATGCAGAAGAAGAAATATATATGCTCTACATTAGTTTAATTAGCGATGGTACAAACTTATATGTTCCTCATGTGGCATTAAGAGTTAAATGTTTTGATCATGGTTGTTTCATCATTGTGTTACTTATTTCATAGTCTGGTTGGTTGGTTGGTTATGTTCGCCTCCGGAGTTTGTTGGCCTGATAATGTCAGAGTCATGATTGTGGGTTTTATATATCACAAAATCACTTTGCAATGGTTTGCATGCGAAATTTGTGAGTGTCATGAAGTTTAAAAAGGACCCAACAAACCCAATGGATCTAAAATAAAGTAAAGGACAAAAGCCTCTTCCTGTCAGCATTTGTTCTCTCTTATTCTATGATTTGTAACATTCAGAAATCTTGTTAAAAAAAAAAAACTCGATAATTCGACTTGGTCGATAAGTTTTAGCAAAACAAAGAAACAAAAACACAACATTATAGTGAACATACATTCATTTGGGGTCGTACTAGAATTTTGAAGTCAAACTTTTTTACTACATGCAAACCCTTACGATAAATCTAGCATGATTGGACGGTATTCGAACTTTTAATTTGAATGTTATCCAAAGGTTTACCATTGAGTTCTGGGGCCGGATTATCCTTCATCATTGTATATATTTTTTTATGAGAAGTCACTTATTATTTTGGTTTCGATGATGCCACAAGTTTACCACAGTGCTAATAGGTCAATCTAGTTGGAAGTTGTACGTTTTTATCATCCCTGTGTAAAATGGGCCGCAAAGTTCATTCTTGATATTTGATTATACATTGATTCATATTGTGGATCATTTGTGCACTGCAAAAAAAAATGTTCAATTGGTTGAATTCTATAAGCTTGATTGATGTTGGTCTGAACTGTTTCTTTGATGTCTCTGTTGGCCTTTTAAACTCTGTTCTCATTGAAGTTGTGTAGTTGTTGGTTGTCGATTTTGGTTTTCGAACGGTAATAGGATATTATTGCATGGAAATATAGGGTAAGAGATATAATGAATTGGCATATAAATTTGATCGATTTGGATTAAAGGGTATTTGAAGCCGACAATGATTTAAAGATGAGATTGTTATGGGATTTTCTTCAAATAGGATTTTATGAATTGTTTTGGTTTTTGGATAATCAACAAAACTAACTTTGAACACTATGGTTGTATAATGATTCTGTGTATTTGAATTACAAGAAATGTTTTGAAGAATGAATTAATTATGGACAAAATTGTAATTATAAGCATGTCCATTTTTGCATTCCCTTTCATACTTACCATTTTTCACTCATTACAATCCCTCCATTTAATCCCAAAGTCTTTTCAAACTCCTTGTTCTAAGTGACCGATAGATTTAAGAATATGGAATGCATGATGATTGCTTGCATATGTATTGTTAAGTATAGATCCAGGCTTAAACTATTTTTTCTGCAAAAAAAATTAGATGATGGATGATGTCTTATTCTCATTCTGATGTGTGTAAATTGTGTGTAAGCATGAGCTTTTTCAGCAGGGGAAGCCATGGAAGAAGAGGTAACAATAGGGGCAGAGGATTAGGCCCTTGGCATAGGGGAAATAAAAGGATTAGATTCTCCATTCATTTTGATGCAGATTCAGAGGAATTTAAACAGTTGCTACAGATAGGTTTCCTCAATTTTGCTAGCCAACAAGCCTATAGACCTCCACTTATGCCTGAGAACCCTCGTCCAAGTATGGGTATTCCAATCCCAAACCATGTTTCTGCTCCTTTAGTTATAACAGAACATGATGACTGGAAACATGTTGTACATCCTCCTTCTGGATAGTCACATGGTTGGCCAAATATTGATCACCCTCAACAACCTCCTTTTCATGCCTGGCATACTTCTTCTCCTTTGCATCAACAACCTATATCCCAAGCCTCACATGCCCATCATGCCAAGGCCAAGATAGTTGAGCTTGAGGATATTCCAGAGAAGGATAAAGTAGTAGCAACTGAGTCAAATTCATCACATGAGTCATCACATTCAATCACTTCACATGTGCAAGGAAATGGCCAGAAATCTGCTAAGGTGGGTTCATCAGTTGGGCGAAATTAAAGCGATGAAAGTAGTCCTAGCAAGAGAGGAGAAACCTCTCACAGTAAATATGGTTTCTCATGGTATAGTGATATCTGTATATGAACTTGTTTTCACTTTATTTCAGACAACATATTATTTTTGGCAGTGTATGATTTTGACAACATTTTATTTGGGACAAATCATACTTTGACAGTTTTATATTTTGGACAGCCTTATATTTGTATGCTATATATTTTTCACAGATCTATATGATGGTTAAATTTGGATCAATTTAAATAATTGCTACATGGAGCAACAAGGGGATTCTTATGAACATTCCATCTTATGGATTTTTATGACATAGGTTGTATGATGTGGCGAGATGATATGTATTGCATCTAAGGTGGAAGTTACAAGGAGGAAATGGTTCATTATTTGGTTTAAATAAAATAGGGGGTCCCACTTATTAGTATTATTTAATACCCTTGTCATATTATTATTACTTATTAATTTACTTGGCAAATTTTCTATTAACTACTTTGGATATATTTAAAGGAGTATGTTGAACAAAGTAAGGAGAGGAAAACATGTTTCTCTGATAAGCTCTGCTCTTACTTCCAAGTGAAATTTCATTACTACTTCATTCATCTATGATTTCTAAGCTAGGACACTTCTTGTGGTAGCAGGGTCTGTTGAAGGTGACAAAAAGATATGACCAAGGAGCATTGACTTCTGATATGTTTCTAGGTTAATTATCTGTTTTATAGTCTTCATAATTCTTTTGGTTTCTGGATTAGTTTCTTAGTACTAAATAGGATTCTTGTGTAGAGTCATAACGGAGTGCACGTGGTGGTTGTTGGTTTATGATTCTTGGTACGATTTGAAGTCACCAATGACCTATGTGTATGTTACCTTAGGTTGCTAGACTTTCATCTGGTCCATACTTTGAAGTATGAGAAGTGTATTGGTTGTTATAGAATGAATGAATAAAATCATTGATGGCTTTGAAATTCTCTTGGTCTCTCTTATTTCTATCATATTATGTGATTTTGCTTCTTATTTAAATTATTATATAAAAATTAGACTTCTTTATTTCAGTTTTCATTTCATTTCATAAATTTAAAACAACAATTGGTCTTTAAGTCAGATAACTTGAAGGTTAATTGAACTTGCAATAAGGTTATAAATTAGGGTGAAATATCGCCTATCATGTCTTAGCCAAACAAGATTTGAAAAAATGTTGTGGGGAGATCTTTCATTTATTTTACTCAACATTTTATTTGGAGACCATAATAGGGATGAAGGACTCCATTTTCATTATACACTTGTAAATTTATTGATTATATTTACTCCTTTATTTTCTGTTTGTTATTTGTTTATAGCTTGTTTACTTTTGCTCAAATTTTTCTCTTGACTCATGACTGTACCTACTCAAAGACAACCCAACCTAGGTGATGTTATAGAGGATAAAACTAGGATTACCCTTACCTTGTACAATCTCATTCTTGATACTTCCAATAGTTAGGTTGAAATAAAATCATTCTTGGGAAGTTGCTTCTGAAGAGGCTCGAATTATGGAACAATGGGATGCATGTAAGAGGATGATTAGAAACCATCCTTGTCAATAATTGTCTATCATGATTGTGCCTACCCTTGACCAAACTAACATTCCTGAAGGCCTCATTAATCAAAACGTCTCATTTACCTTATTTCAATAAATCCTTAGACATTCTCGTACTAGATCTGAGTTACACATGTTGATGATTACAGCTGTGTGAGACATCCTCTAGGACACAGACCTGAGAGAGAGCCCTTGAGTTGGGTGTGTGGTTCCTATCTGAGACAGAACTGGAACGTTGTGTTGGCCTTCTCCTTGCAGAGTTTTGAGATGAACTCCATATGATTCTCCTGTGTAACGCAGTGAGAAAAAATATTTGTTGAGTTGGATGTGCCTGTGGTTGAGCATAGGTGAATGTGTGAAATCCCATGAGCTGGGTGCATCGTTCCGAGACAGAGATGAAACGATGTATTATCCTCCTCTAAGAAGAGAGTTGAGATGATGAACTCCATATGACCCTCTGATGTAACACAGTGAGAAAGAAGATCTGTTGAGTTGGACATGCATGTGGATGAGCACAAGTGAACGTGATCCTAGTGGTTGAGCACTAGTGAGTGTGGTTCTCCTGTGAGACACAATGAGATAGAAATACATCCCTGTGGCTGAGCACAGATGGATGTGCCCCTAGTGGTTGAGCACTAGGGGGTGTATGAGATCCCTTGCTATATTTTTCAAGAGTCAGACTTACCTATAACCATATTTTTTATGTAAAAGGTATAGGTCGACCCCACCTTAATGTAAAAGACAATTAATGTAAAAGATAATTAATATAAAAGATAATTAATATGGTAATTATTAATTATATTTTGAGTTATTGAGGTCAACCCTATTGTGAAAATAGACACATCATTTGATGTGACAAGTCTTATATAAATAAAGGTGAATTCCCATTGAGGAAGCACACATATCATTGTGTCATATCATGATTTCATAAGTTGTGTTCTGAAATTATGAGAATTACAACACCCCCTTGTGTGCTAGGTTTGGTGATGGCGTGGGAGGTATTTCTCTTGAAGAATATAGAAAAGGATTGGTTGGGTTTTCTTCCCTTGTTGAGAAGGGTTTCCCAAGATACTTCTTATGTTCTTGTGCATGGTTATTCTTCTTGTGATCTTGGTTTTATATAGTATTTATGGTTCAGTTTATGCTAAAGAGTAAGAAAAATAAAAATGCATCATCTTACCATAAAATCAACAGGGTATCAGAGCTGGTCCTGAAGATGACCATTGCACACTTGAAGAAAGCTTGATATAAACACACTACTTATATGGAGAAAGAAGGTGAACATCTCCTTAAACTCTCTTTGGTAAAGCTTGAAGGGGATGGACCTAGAAAATTTTTGTGGTACTATAAAACCCTTTCTTACATTCTATGGTACTCTAAAATTTTTTTGGTACCGACCCTTGCTTACATTTTTCGGACAAACATGAGAAGGAAACCACCTATATCTTGGTGGATCGACATGCTAAAGAAAGAATAACTATAGCCTTGGAGAGGCTCGGCATAGTAGTCACAGGTATATTATTGGGACAACCATTAAGGGATATCATGACAACAAATATAAAATCAACATATTTCCACCAAATGGTGCATTCAGTGCCATAGGGATAAATAGTGGGTATTAACCGAAGTGGCTCCTCTACTGTGAAAAGTGACTTGTCTTATTGTAACAAGCAGTTCATCGCCAAAAATTAGTCCACAGTTATTGATGGTAGATTAATTCATGTAGCTAGATATTAAGCCAACAAAAACAATGCATGAAAGAAGTATTTTTTTAAAAGGCCAGAAAGTTGCATTCTACTTGACATACCAACATGGCAACTCCTGTGCATACCTAAATCTGAAGCTCAGATTAAGGAGGATCTGTGATTTTATTGTTGTTTGTATTGAGGGAATTCTTTAACCGAATGTCATGAGTAAAATAGAGGCATACCGTTGTAGTGTTCAAGATCTGTGGAAACACCAGTCAAAAGTAGGATTACTTTCAATTTGAATAAAATAAAAAGCATAGATATGTGGTTCAACCTCCACCAATGTATTTTGAGGCATATTTAAAATTTTTATAAAGGCTAAAAGATCAACCTCCTAAAGAGGTAGATAGGAGGCTTATATCTGAGGGAATAACTGGGGCTTATGTCAGGCTAAACCAAGTTTAAAAACGAGGGTATTTTTGTGTTACAACAAAAGTTTGAGGCTACAATTTTTTTTTTGTGCAAATGTTTGTTGGAAAACTTAATAGTCAAGGGATTTGATCATGGAGAGTCTCAAAATGACAAAATATTATATAGATTTTTGGATTGCCCAAAGCATGATGCAGGTCTAGAAACATGTATAACTTATGGTGCTAAAAACAAGCTCGGTCCAGTCACTAAATCAGACAATGACGAGTCTGATACAACTGACAATCTTGTAGAAATTTCAGACATATTTTAGATTGCCCAGTATTGGCACACATGTCATACATATGTCACAATTTCATCAGAAGAATTGGTTGANTTGTGCAAATGTTTGTTGGAAAACTTAATAGTCAAGGGATTTGATCATGGAGAGTCTCAAAATGACAAAATATTATATAGATTTTTGGATTGCCCAAAGCATGATGCAGGTCTAGAAACATGTATAACTTATGGTGCTAAAAAGAAGCTCGGTCCAGTCACTAAATCAGACAATGACGAGTCTGATACAACTGACAATCTTGTAGAAATTTCAGACATATTTTAGATTGCCCAGTATTGGCACACATGTCATACATATGTCACAATTTCATCAGAAGAATTGGTTGATATTCTTGTCTAAGCATTTTTTTCGTAGCCTATGATAGTAACTACAGTTGCTCAAATAAATTGACATTCGGAAAACATCACTGATGCTGAAAATGTTTTGAGTAGAAACATGAGCTACAAAGGATAGTTGCAACAATGTGTTTGGAATTTTTTTGAATGTCAGCAGTGGACATGACCTTGATAAGATAAAACAATCATAGCAAGTTGGATCACCAACAGAAGGGCATAATTGCTAATATGTGATACTCTCACATTAGTTACAATAGTAAGGTTGATGCAGACTTCGTCGGAGACTTGTATGGTACAGGTGGCTACAAGGAAAACAAGCGAGGAATGTCATTTCTCATCATGACATTGACAAGAAAGGAGAATATTGATTGGTGAACACTATCAGGTATGCACTTGTATATATTATTTTTGCATCATTATCATGAGGGTACTTGTAGGAGGAAGGAACCCTTGGTGCAATCGTGGATCCAGAGGGCTCTCAGTATATACAGAAGAACAACACACTGGAAGTGAAGGCTCCAAGTTTGATTGTTTTAATTATCATGCTACATTACAAGTAGGTGTTGTAGTTATGAAAACAACCCTTAAATTGTTTTTATTCTAGAGATGTACTCATGAATCTCCTCTAGGAGATATTATTGTCTTGTTTCCTTGTTCCAGGCAGGTTAACAACAAAGGAAGTGGGGATATTAAAGGCGTTCAGTATGACATAATGAAAATCCATTTCTACACTGATGGTGATGGATTTGAAAAAAAAAAAATGATGATGATTCAGACGAGATTGATCCACATGTGTACCGACAACTGATTGGATCACTGATGTATCTAGTTAAACCCAGACTTGACTTATGCTATGCAGTGAATGTACTTAGCCACATTCATGAGTCAACCAAGATAAACTCATTGGAAAACAATGAAACATGTATTGAGATATCTACGAGGCAAAGTTGGATATGGCCTGAGATATGCCTCCAGTCTAGACTTGAGTTTGCAGGGATATGCATAATGGATAGAAAGTACAGTAGACCAGAAGAGCACATCCAGTTGTTTTTTTTTACCTTGAATTTTACCATGAATTCCTGGTGCAACAAGAAACAAATCTCTGTGGCCTTGATTACCACAGAAGCAGAGTATATAACATTTATAGTGGGGATATTAAAGAAGTTAGTGTGGATTAATAGTGGGGATATTAAAGGCATTCAATATGACATAATAAAAATCCATGTCTACACCGATTGTGATGGATTTGACGAAAAATAAATGATTATGATTCAGACGAGATTGATCCACATGTGTACCGACAACTGATTGGATCACTAATGTATCTGGTTAAACCCAGACTTGACTTATGATATGCAGTGGATGTACTTAGCCAAATTCATGAGTCAACCAAGATAGACTCATTGAACAACAGTGAAACATGTATTGACATATCTACGAGGCAAAGTTGGATATGGCCTGAGATATGCCTCCAGTGTAGACTTGATTTTGCAGGGATATGCAGAATGGATAGAAAGTACAGTAGACCGGAAGAGCACATCTGATTGTTTTTTTACCTTGAAGTTTACCATGAATTCCTAGTGTAGCAAGAAAAAAATCTCTGTGGCTTTGAGTACCACAAAAGAAGAGTATATAAAATTGAGTGTGCGAAGTAGTGTGGCTTCATAAGATTCTAACATATTTACTTAATCATGAGATGGATTCTATGATTATAACCAGAGTTGTGTGAAGCTCTTTGAGAACCCTGTGTTTCATGATAGATTGAAACATGTTGAGATAAAATATCATTTTTAGAGACATGATGCAGAGGAAAATAGTACACATGAAATACCTTCCTACACATGAGCAGATTGCAAACATCTTCACCAAATGGGCTTGGTGAAGAATACATCTCTAGTTGAGAGGGAGTGTTGATGACTACAACCAAGACAAAGTTCGAGTAATTTTGTGTGAGACTTGGCCTGATGGAGAATGCCTCCCTAGCTGAGAGGGAGCGTTGATGATTACAACTACGTGAGACATCCTCTAGGACACAGACATGAGAGAGAGCCCCTAAGTTGGGTGTGTGGTTCCTATCTGAGACACAACTGGAACGTTGTTCTGGCCTCCTCCTTGCAGAGAGTTTATATGAACTCCATATGATTCTCCTGTGTAACACAGTGAGAAAGAAGATTTGTTGAGTTGGACATGCCTATGGATGAGCACAGGTGAACGTGTGAAATCCCATGAGCTGGGTACATCGTTATGAGACAGAGATGAAACAATGTATTAGCCTCCTCTAAGCAGAGATTTGAGATGATGAACTCCATATGACACTCCTTTGCAACACAGTGATAAAGAATATATGTTGATTTGGACATGCCTATGGACGAGCACATGTGAACGTGATCCTAGTGGCTAAGTATTAGTGAGTGTGGCTCTCCTGTGAGACACAGTGAGATAGAGAGACATCCCTATGGCTGAGCACAAATGGATATGCCCCTAGTGGTTGAGCACTAGTGGGTGTATGAGATAACTTTCTATATTGTTCAAGAGTCAGACTTACCTAGAACCCTATTTGTTATGTAAATGGTACAGGTCAGCCCCACCTTAATGTAAAAGATAATTAATGTAAAATATAATTAATATAAAATATAATTAATGTAAAAGATAATTAATATGGTAATTATTAATTATATTTTGAGTTATTGAGGTTGGACCTATTGTTCCAATAGACACATCATTTGATGTGACAAGTCTTATATAAATAAAGGTGAATCCCCATTGAGGAAACACACTTATCATTGTGTCATCTCATGATTTCATAAGTTGTGTTCTAAAATTATGAGAATTACAACGCCCTCTTGTGTGCCAGGTTTGGTGATGGTGTGGGAGGTCTTTCTCTTGAAGAATATAACAAAGGATTAACTGGGTTTTATTCCCTTGTTGAGAAGGGTTTCCTAGGATACTTCTTGTGTTCTTGTGCATGATTATTCTTCTTGTGATCTTGGTTTTCTGTAGTAGTTATGGTTCAGTTTATGATAAAGAGTAAGAAAAATAAAAATGCATCAGCTTACCATAAAATCAACACCACCGACACTGGGAAGTTATTGTTGTTAAAGTCCGTCTCCAACAAGATTTGGATGACAAAAGGAGACGAGCCCTCAACTAACCCTGACATTAGCTCATATTATGTCCTCTTCCTACCATATATCTTGACAAATACGAGGTAAATCACTTGAATTTTCTCTCATTCTCGAAGTAGGAAGAATAAAAGTTGTTCTTCAAGGACAACAACCTGAACTCCATCGGTCTTTGTCTGATTTGGCTAGTTCCTCATCTTCTCCATTTCCTTACATATTCAAAATGTCAGGAAATAGTAGTGGAATAGGAAGCAGTGGTTCTGGAGGTGGCACCAGTAGTTCATCTTCATCACAACCTTCTACTTCAACTTCGATTGAGAGTATCTATATCCATGCTATCCTTGTTCAATCCACCACTAGTCCTGCCAAATTCATTAAGAAATATGGCTTGTTTCAATTCAAGGAAGATGTCAATGCTACTTCGTGGTATGTTTCTCGCCCCCTAAATATCACACATACAACCAATCCTTTGCCTAAGTTGAAAGATCATTTTCCCAAGTTCTCAGGAAACGATACCATTTCTACAAATGAGCATTTGATTGCTTTCTCAAATGCTTGTCATAACATTGTTGCAAATGACAATGATACTTGCATGTGATTATTTGTCAACTATTTAGAAGGAAAAGTTGTGGATGAATTATTTGATTTGCCTCTGAATATTTTTTCTACCTGGGATGAATTAGTCTATCAGTTCAAGTCCACTTTTGGGAAACCAAAAAGCCGAGTTGATTCGTTAAAAGCATACAATAATATTACATATAAAAAAGGTGAAACCATTAAAGATTTCAATCTTCGCTTCACCAAGTTATATAATCAAATACCTAAAATGATTAGACCACAAAATCAAGTTGGGTTCAGAACTAAAGAAGACTGTGCCAAACAAATTGATATGTCTATTCTTCTGTAGTTTATGCAATACATTAACAATCGAATGATTTATTTTGAGAGAAATGGAATTAATCCTATTGCCACTATTGAAAATTCCACCCAATCTGCCACTAGGAATTTCGCAAACAATAAATTTCAGCCAAAATCCATATTGCCTAGAGCATGGTGTAATTTTTGTGAAGAACATCACAAATAATGTACTTGTAAAATCAATAAAAATGCGAGGGATCGAATATTTGGCAAGAAACCAGACACTACCTTTGTTGTCTTAGATTGGACCTCGAAGGATGACGTTATGGTAGTTAATACCACAAATAAATAATATGCTAATAAGGGAAAATTTTATCCTTCCAAGACTACTTTTTCCCCTAGCACATTCGCTCAAAATACTGGCTCACAAGTTGCTCATCCCTCTACCGTTCATCAAGTCACCACTCCTTCAAAGTATAATATTTTAAATCAATTGGCTAACATAAAATATGATGCTACTCTTTTGGATATGCTAATTGTACTAGAACAACAACAACATCTTAGAGATTTCATGGAAGGTAAAACTTCCAACATAGCCAACCTCACTGAATATCACGATGAAGAAGAGTCTCATGTAAACATGATATGTGTAAATAAATTTAGGGGATCTGTAAATTACCCTCCTTTCTATATTTATATAAATATTTTAGATAGAATATCCCATTGCTGCCTCATTGATGGTGGATCAGGCCCAAGTGTTACATCAAATATCATTATGGAAGAGCTTGGCCTCTATTGTACAAATGAAAATGCAAGAAGCATGATCTCCTATAATAATCAACAACAATCCATGATTGATGAGATCAAATATGTAACCTTAGTACTTTGCGCACATCTAGAAACACGCACCATCCTAAACATCCAAGTCATTGATATGTATGTCAACAATTACTCAATTATTTTGGGGAGAGACTGGAAAATCCTTAACAGGTCGTTACTTTTATTTATATGGGTCACATTTGTATATCCCTAAGGATGTGAAGAACGTTGTTGTTCTCAAAGAATACCATATCTCACCTTACATTGAGAAAGTTCATCAACTAAATGTCAATTATGTTGAGGAAATCCTGGGTGTTTACTCTATTTTCACAGAAGAAGATGACATGCCACGCAAATAGTTTGATTACAATGATGGATTGTGGCATATGCACTTTGATGGTGCATGCTCCAATGAAGGAATTGGAGTTGGTATTATCCTTTACTCTCCTGTAGGAAATATATATAATTTCTCCTACAAGTTAGAATTCACTTGCACCAACAATGTTGCCGATTTTGAAGCCCTATTGTTAAGTATCGAAAATGCTTATAATATGGGTTGTGGCCATCTTACCGTTTTTGGCGATTCTAAGCTAATAGTTAATCTTGTTAGAAAAATATATAATCCCAATAACAAGCTGATGAAAAGATACACTCAAGCCATTTGAGCCTTGATTTCAAAAATCTTGTCTTTCAACATCACTCACATAAAAAGGGAGCTTAATACCATGGCCCAGGTGGCATTTTTTGCTACCTCTCCTACCCGATAACTTTTACCATAGCGACATGATTGCACTTTTATGTCTCTTTATCATCCACATATACATGAAAATGTTGAAACATGGCAGGTTTACAAAAATCATGAGGATATATGTTCTTTCTTACAAAGTGAACTTCTTAATCCTTAGGAAGTAATTTCTATTGAAGATGATAAGTTTCCAAAAGGCTTGACTCCTCTTAAGAGTTCATTTTCAACGAGTGATGCTGGTAAAAAGGAAAATACTGAAGAAGAGGAGTCAAAGAGGAAATTTAGAGACATTGTCTCTGTGAACATACGAACCTCAGATGATCCCAATATTCTTAAAATAGGAGCCTAGTGTTCACAAGAGGAAAAATAAAGATTCATGGATTTATTCTATGAATTCAAGGATGTATTTGCTTGGTTGTATGAGGATCTTTGTGGTTTTGATCCAAACATAATCCAACATGCTATTCATGTTAAGGAAGGGGAAAAACCATTCAAGAAAATACAAATGCCTATAAACCCTGCCCTCGAAGCTACTATCAGGAAGGAAGTTGAAAAGTTACTAAAATCTCAAATCATCTTTCCAGTAAAATATTCTGAATGGGTCTCAAATATAGTTCATGTACGAAAGAAAACTAGTCAGATCAAGTTATGTGTTGACTTTCGTGCTTTGAATAGAGCCAATATTAAAGATAATTTTACACTTCCTAATATGGAAATGATCCTACAACAAGTGGTCGAGTCTCAGATAATGTCCCTTCTTGAAGGTTTTTCTGGATACAATCAAATTAGATTCAATAAGGCTGACAAATACAAAACCAAATTCACCACCATATGGGGCACCTTTTCCTATGAACACATGCCTTTTGGCATGTCTAATGCAGGTGCCACATTACAGAGAGCTATGCAAATAACTTTCGATGATTTGATCGGTAAGATAATTCAGGTTTATCTTGATGACTTGATTTTTCACTCTAAGAACCGATCAGATCATTTTGGTCATCTTAGGAAAGTTTTTCTACAATGCAGAAAATTTGGTATTCCATTGAATCCTTCCAAGTCTATTTTCAGAGTTACTCAAGGAAAAATCCTTGGTCATATTGTTTCTGACTACAATATTAGTATTGACCCTGAGAGAGTTGTTGTGATTATCAACCTCCCTGCTCCTACCTCTAAACAAGGAGTTCAAGCTTTCATGGGAACTATTAACTTTGTTAGGAGGTTTGTTCCCAACTTCGTCGTGATGGTTAAACCTATTCATAATTTGTTGAAGAGGGATATAAACTTCTACTGGATTGATGATGTAGAAAAGTATTTTATAGGAATCAAGAAGGCAATCAATTGTGCACCAAACTTAGCCAACCCTGATTTTAATAAAGAATTCATCATCTATACCAATGCCACAGAAGAAGCAATATCTTCCATCCTTATGCAAGTTGATGAACAAAATCAAGAAAATCCTATAGCTTATACGAGTCAAAGTTTGTCAGATGATGAGGTCAAATATACTTTGATTGAAAAACATACTTACACCTTGGTAAAAGCTATAGGAAAGTTCAGGCATTTTATTTTGGACAAGCAAACATAGGAAAGAGTCCCTTTTCTTGCAGTCAAGTTTTTTCTTACACAGACTCATCTCTCAGGAAAACTTGCACATTAGCTTGCCAAAATTCAAGAACACGATTTAACGATTACTACAACCAAGACAATTAAGGGACATGATCTATCTCTTACCTTGGCTCAACATATTGAACCAAGTGATTCTCTTGAGGAAGATGAGAACATTGTGTCAACATGTTTTACTTGGAAACTCTTGATATAGATCTTGCTGACCATCCTTGGTACAAGCATATAATTTATTATCTCTTACATCAGAATTGTTCCCATTTTTTAGATTCACATCAGCGTAGAACACTGCTCTTGATATCCCCAAAGTTCCTCTTCTTGGGAATTATTATTTTTTGCAGATATGATGATGGGCTTTTGTTAATATGTATTGATGATAAAGCAACCCAAAAAGTTTTGAATGAATTTCATGGATCAACAGATTCTAACCTCCATATTGGTGGCCATTTCCCAGTGAAAGCTACAACTTTCAAGATCATTAGAGCTGGTTATTTTTGTCCCTTGATGTTTCAAGATTCTTTCAAGTTTGTTCATGCTTGTGAAAAATGTCAAAACTTTTCTGGCAGGGAACAATTTTTTTCTATGCCTTTACAACTAGTTTTACCTTATTTCCCATTTGTTAAATGGGGATTAGAGTTTATCGACCCTATTAACCCCCCATATTTTGCAAGGAATCTATTTATTCTGACAACAACAAACTACTTTACCAAGTGGACCAAAGTTGTCCCTCTTAAGAATGCACAAGACGAGCAGGTTATTAATTTCTCAGAATATAATATCTTTTATCGCTTTGGTCTTATGCTCGAAATATTTTCCGACAACGAATCAACATTTATTTCAACAAAGTTTACTCGGTTTCTGAAAAACATTGGAGTCAAGAACTTTACCTCATCCACCTATTACCCTCATGGCAATGGGAAATCTGAGTCTACTAACAAGAACCTGATCAAGATTCTGAAAAGGATTATCGACGATAAGCCACGTCAATGGCATACTCTCCTCACATATGCATTATGGGTTGATCACACAACCTCCAAAAATAACACTGGCCAAACTCCTTTTCAAATTTTATATGGCCAAGAAGTTGTTATGTCTATTGAGATTGAACTCACATCTCTCTATTTAGCTATGCAGGATGAAGAATTGAATTCTACTGATATTTCCCAGATGATAAATTCTCTTCTAGCCTTAGAATAACAAAGAAATCATGCATTGGAAAATCTAAAAAAAAAGGCAACAGAGACTCAAGAAATACTTTGATAAGCACGCCAAATTTGTCAAGTTTAAAATAAATGAAAAAGTCTTTCTTTGGGACTTCGTACATGCTGATAAAGGGAAGCACTCTAAATTCCAAAAACTATGGCTAGGTCCTTACAAGATCTCTCTAATAGTCGGAAATAATACTTACACGTTAAAGGACTTTGAAGAGCGCTTATTCTCTTTTACGATTAATGGCTCACATTTGAAACATTATGTTGAGCCTAGGTAATTGTTACATTTTATGAATCAATATTTCATGTAAATATCAATTTAGGTTGTACAATTTCTTTGTTTTTCCTGCACTTTGTTTTTTCAATTTTGTTGCTTCACTTTTAGTTTTGCTTGAGTTTTGAATGCAATTTTATTTTTCATTTCACTATAGTTTTATTTCTTTGTTGCTTGACCCTCAACTTCTTGATATAGACACAATTTTTCCTTGCTTGCAAAAGTATTCTTGAGTACGGATAAGTAGCCGGAACAGAAAGAAAGACAATCACTTGTGGTTTGCATCATTGTATCTTGCTACCTCTATGACCATTTTTCTTAAACTTGAGTGCTAAATCTATCCCTTCTCTCATATTTTCCTTTTCTACCTTTCGTCACTCCTATTTTGAAAGAGCATACTAGAGCAAAGGAAAACTTTTGAGTGCATAACAAAAAATTGTTCTTGACTTGCGAAACCATAAGCTGAGTTCAAGCCAATACTATATTTCCTTCCCTGTGGAGTCTCCATTGTTGACTCTTAA
>SNQJ01S0078654.1:26773-62894 GCA_010110895.2 Picea sitchensis
TGTGTTCATCATAGAGTGCATGAGAACAACAAAATATCCCGGTAGACCTGTGTATGCAAGGAAATATAAAACTATCAAGTGTAGGATGGCCTACTCATCCTTGTTCTCATATGATCATAATCCAAACCAGCTAAGCTAGAAAAAGAAAATTTTGACATTTTTTCAAAAATTTCTAAATTAAGCATGAAATCAATATGCAAGTAGAGCAAAATGAAAATGAAATGCATCTAAACTAGTATGAGAAATCAAGATGCAAATGCAGGGAATCAAAATGACTTACCTACTTACTTGGGGCATGGGCCCTGAAGAAGTCACGTGACCTAGATGTGAGGTTGGAGAAGAGGCCCATCTATCGGTAGTGGCATATTTATCTCGTCTAATGTCATTAGATAATACCTTTATTTGTCATAATTTTTCTTGATGATGTAAGGGCCAAGACAAGAATTGTTGTCTTCTTGGTCCTATCTGGGATTTCCGTTTATTTTTTCACACATGAGCATAGGACTTCAATCATTCAAATTGATGCATGGTGTATTATCATCATATGGAAGCTCCATGTGGGTTGTTTCTTTGATGATTTCTTCATGTTTCTCATCGTATTCTTGCATAATATGAATAGACCCTAGCTCCTTCCCATGGTACTTTGCAGTCTTCTTTTTATCTTTCCATGGGAGAAACATCTTTATGGAATCTTACTGCATGAAGTGTAACTCATATGGATCATACTCAATAACTTGTGGAGGCATATCATAGTAGTGTTCATCGACATAGTTGGGGCCCCTCAGATCCAGCACTTGTGTATCTTTCATTTCCCTGCTATGTAATATCTCATATGTGTCATCTCCCATGGGAATATATGCATGTGTAAGGTTCATGCTAAGGAAACCTCCAAGGGATGAGGACCACATCCTTGACAAGAGAATCCCTTAGGAATATATAACATCGATCACCAATATGTCCATGAGGATGCTGATATGGGGAAAATATATCAAAAATACCTCAACTTATTCACACACCCTCAAGACCTCAAATCTTCTTGAATTAATACCACAAAAATTTCCATAAGTTTGGGTTGTCTTCAAACCAAGTTGTTTCATCACCTTCAATGACATGATATTTGTTAAGGCCCCTGAATCAAGCATACAGTTGTTCTAGCGGAGGCCATTGATGCCTAATGAAAGATAGTAGGGAGGGTTCTTGTCTCTTGGCCGATCGAGATACATATTATTCAAAATGATGGGAGGATTCTCCTTCTCAGCTGGCACCTGTAATATCCTAAGAATTTCCCTTTTTATGGAAGGGATCTTACACATCTCTATCACTGGGATCGTCATATTCAATTTTCCAAACATGCTTGCAACATCTATATTCGACTGAATGTTATTTGTAGGAGTTGGCTTAGGAAGAAACTTACATATCAATGATGGAGGTGGTGGATTCATTGTTTATGTTGATGGAAGAACAGTATCAGGTTGTGACAGAGGGCCCAAAGAATTTTTTCTTCTGTAGGTTAGAATTTCCCTCCTCCTTAATTCCTTCTTCTGATCATCTGTCAATTTATTTAAGGCCCAGAGTCTCCCCTCTCTTTCTCCTATTCTTTTGGCTTCATTGATCTAGTCTTGGGTAACCTGTTCATCATTGAAATTTCAAATCAATAAGCTTATATCGTCAGGATAATCTTCGTCTTTTCGAGGGAACTCATCTTCTTTGTGGGGTTCTTGGCATGGGAGACACCAAGATTCTATATCAATTGTCCCAACATGTTTCAAAGTATCTGGAGCATGTGCCTCTTGTTGAGGTCTTGATTTACAACCAGTGGAATCTCTCTGTTGACTGGCAAACTGAGGTCTTGGAGCATATTGATTTCTTTCCACTATAGTCATATGGTTCATAAGTTGATTCTGCACCTGAACAAACTGAGTATTCATTTGGTCTATCTTTTGAGTCAAGAGAGCAATCAGATCAGGAACACTGTTGTTGGAAACCTTTGTTCTTGATTCTGTCTGGTTACAAGGGTACTAAAAAGGTTTTATTTTTTAATAAAGGAGATTCTCTTCAATGTCGATACTGAACTCTTCAGCCTCTTCCAATGATGTGGGATTTTTATCTTTAAGAATGTATCATAACTTCCCTTCAAAAGCATTCATTTAAAGGAGATGAATTGATGATGTTGTAGGATGGTAATCTGTTGGAATTTGATTGTACAACTTGTCAAATATGGGAATGAATTCATTTGCCATTTCATTCTCCTTTTTCTTTATTTTATTGAACTGAGTCCCAAGTGTCCCACCATCTAATCTTGAATAAGTTGGAAAAATCATCATAGGACATTATATCATTATCAGGGAGTCATTTGAACCAATCAAGGGCTTCTTTAGTCAATGATGAAGAAAATAACCTCATGGCCACATCCTCATGAGCAATATTTTCATTTTTCCATGTCCCGTGCCATGACATAAATGTGGTCTTCAATAGTCATCACATTGTTTTCTGGGAAATTTGGCAACCACTTGTTGACTTCTATTGGCATTTTTTTAGGGTAACCTTGGATATTGTCCATGTTAAGGGGTTTGTAGAGGTCCATTTCCCAAGGGAGAGTCATTGGAACAAGAGGAAGGGTATTCTGAAAAAGGGTTTTAGCAACGAGAGACTTGAGAGTAGGCCTTCTTTGGTAAACCTTGGAAGGCTTGAACCTCCCAGGGGGAAAAGGTTTGGGGAAAGAAGGATTCTGGGAAGGTGGAGTCACCAAATGAGTTTCAATATAAGCTCATAAAGGAAAAGGGAAAGGGAACGTCCCTTAGATGGATTCGTCGGGAAAGCTAAGGAAAAGGCTTTGGGATAACTTACTAAAGTGTCATTAGGGTATGAAGAATATTCAAAATCTTCTCCAACAATGGTTCCAAAATGTTATAGCACAAGTTGTAGGTTGGGAAAATCCCGACCCAACTACAAGGAAATTTATACAACTTGGGAATCCTACACCCAATGTCAACTCGATGTAGGTCCCACACTTCAAGGGTGACTAGGTCACTCTAGGGAGGCGATCTCGGTGAGCCTAGGGGGAATGAGATGGATATGGATAGAGATGGAAGTGAAGATCTTATAGGTCAATTCTAAGTGGAGTGAAATGTGTGTAATTAATTCTTGAGAAGTTCCAAGGTTTGCAAAGTTTGTTGAGTAACCTGCAAATGGTGAAATACCTGCCCGAGACACAAGAAAAAACACTTTGCAATGATGTATGTTAGTTGGATCAACAAGTTAAGCTTGTTGTCCCTAATTTTCAGAAATATATAAGAGTATATATCAGAAATATAATGGTACTATAATTTGCTCAATAAATTCTAGAGATTAAGTAGAAAGTACAAGAGAAAGACTAGTTAATGACTAGCTAAACTCAAGATGAAAAACCAATATTCTAGCATAAAACGATAAGGTTGTTGTAAACAATTTTCTGCAGAATATTATATCATCCTTATGGATGTAACATTCAATTTATTACAACAATAAAATCAGCCATTGAAACCCCAACAAAAGGGTGCTATACCAAGAAGAATAAGTCTGCAAACTTTGAGCAAAATCCAATGGTTTCTAAGGGAGTTATTCAAGCAAACAAGTTAGGGTTTTTGCAGCCCTAATGGATGAATATGTAATTTTATAACAACATAAATAATTATCCCCTTGATGGGAATGCCTTAGTGGTTGTGAGGTTCCAAAGGCAGAAGGAATACAATCCACTTTGCAAAAAGTAAAAATGACCAAAACTCACGTTTCCCAATGCAATATTTTATTTCCCCAATGAAATAATAAATGACCAGTGCTCTTAATTATTGGGTTAATGGGGTCATGAAAATAAAGAGCTATATAAACTAACTTTGGGGGTGTAATCCCTTTTACTTCCCAAGGAAATTTTCTCTAGCTAGGGTTTAAGCTAAGAGGGTGTATGCCCTTATACTTCTCTTAGCAAACTCTTGTTTAACCAATAACATGAAGCATAAAATGATGAAGACTATGGTGGGGGTGTATGCCCTTATAATTCATGTTGGCCCTTGACTAAGTTTTGGAGATCCTTGTTCAAGTTTGACCTATTTTGGGACTTTGACAGCTTGTCAAAAGTGGAGCGCAAGACGAAGTAGAGATCACGGGATCTTGGCCCCTTTTTGGGATTTGGGATTATGTAACGGGTATGGGATGTCGTCCCATGGGTTTACCCATGTTTAGGCCTATTTTTTAATGTATAAATAGATATCTAGGCCATTTAAGAGAGAGACAATATAGAGAATGCATCTATGTGATGTTAGACGAATGGCTAAGTGCTAGATCTATGTGATCGAAGAATTGTAAGAGATTTGTGCATACTTTGTAAGGCTTGCAGAGCTGAGTGCAAGTGACTGTAGAAGGATTAGTGTTGTAACCTAGATCAAGGAAGGAGGATCTGGCAAGGTGCGCACAGATATCCTATCCTATGCGGAGTAGGATTTTGTGGCTCTGTGCATTTAACTGCTCAACTGAAGACAATAAAGAAGAAGAGTTGGTGGACGTAGCCCCGGGGTGGGGGTGAACCACATAAATATTGTGTTGTTCTGCTTTGTGAAATGTCTTGATGTGTTTATGTCTTTACTTGCTAAGTGATTTGATATAGATAAATATATATGTATATGTTTTGTGCTAATAATGTATATGAATGTTAGATCTGACCTATGTGAATGTGCTTAGTGCTTGAATATGCTAGATCTGATATACCTCTCTATGATAAGTGCTTAAATACGTCAGATCTAAGTGAATTATGCGATGCTCTGTTTTATCTGCACAGTAGAATAGTGGTTAAATATTGACGAATTGTTGGTGCTAAGTGCTATGTTAAGTATTACAATCACATATCTGTGTCCCAAATAAGGTTGTAGACACCCGAGTCCTTCAACCACCCCTGCCTCTACCTCGGGTGAGACTTCATCTGCTTGGCAGGTGTTGCCAAAAGGGCTGATAGTTAGGGTTTTGTTGGTGTTTTGTTGTAGCATTGAACCCTGGGTTTTCCCCTATGCCAACAAATGGTAGTTGAATGTTGTGTTTCATACATACTATCTCCAGCTAAAGCGAGCCATTGAAGTCGAGCCTTGCATGACTCCAAACACATTACAAAGGTTTCGACCACTGATGAAGTTCAACGCAGATAGACACTTCACCTACATTACATCACGGGAAGATGAACATAAAGAGAAGATCCAAACATATTATAATCTTATAGAAGAAGACCTGGAGGAAATCACTAAGTAATGGTCCACTGACCTCCTTATCCCCGCCAACCCTGTAGATATATCTGATATTGACAGCCCAGAAGACACCCATAAAGAACAGAATACACCCAGAACCAACAGAAAAAAGAAGACCGAGGAGGTCCACAACTTAAGAAACACCTCAGGGAATACTGCTTCCACATCACCTGACCGAGGGGGTGGTGACAAAGTCGAATCTTAATAGAGGCCCAATGAAGTAACACTGCCCAGAGACGAGGAGGACCCCTCGAAGAAGAGGAAGGTTTCCCCCCCGAAAACTTCTTCCCATAAGAAGTCAAAATCTACCACGACCAAGATGAAGATCGTCCTCACCTTCGATGATTTTGATTTCATCATCGCAAACTTGAATGACGCCTCACTGGAAATAACAAAGAAACAAACGACCAAGCAGGAAGAAATGTATGATAGGGTCGAAGTCAAACTTCGAGGGGTACGATAGGCCCTTCAATCCAGTCACACAGTATCCACTGTGCCAGGAGAAATAGAGTTGGGAGATGCGCCAACCCAACTCCACTGACTAGCTGATATAGTCGAAGCTCCCCTCCGATGAGCACAGGAAGAAACTGAACAAGCCACCCATGCTTTGACGCAATTACAAGGAGTACTTTTCGAACAACATCGAGCTGGAGAATAGGAAAATATTGATCTCCAAGTGAAGTTCGATGAAGAGAAAGCACAGATGCAGCAAGAAAAAGAATAGTTGCTCGCAGAGCAACTTGAAGTAAAAGAAGCGGTCAACAGAGCACTTTCCTATGTGAAAGTCATCAAAATAAAGGCAGAAGATCGAGTCACACAGAAATTTGAGAAGCTCACAGAAGTTATCCAACAGCTACAACAACACATCACAGACTTAGAGCTCTGCGTAGTGCCCGAAACTCCACAAGATGTAAGGGACCAAAGAGAAGCAATTGCTTGAAGCGTTGTTGAGAGAATAAAATCCCTTACTATGTAATGTAAGAAACTTATTGATCGCAATGCCCAGACCTACGAGCAAATTATAGAGAATATAGAACTAAAGGCACTATAGTCGTAGCTCCAAGAGGTGAAGTATCAAGCCGAAATGATACAGGCCTAGTTGAAGCCCTTATCAGCTATGGAAAGAATGAAGTGCTCCCAAGAGAAACGCACCACCCAACAACAGATCCACACTATCCAGAGCAGAGTTATGGAAGTACTCAGAGATTCCAACCTGTACAAGATAAGGCCTACCAATTGTTCACAGAGGTAGGAGCAGAATTGGAGCAGGTTTTCGTCACAGCCGAACAACACCTAGAAGGGCCTATGAATGAGGTAGTCATCCAAGAGTTCATTGCACAAGAGGCCATCACCCAACAACAAGTCGAAGCAGCTCGATCCAAGCTCGAGGCTTTCGAAGAAGAACTACCCAGATCAGAGTGACTCGGGACAAGTCACAGGTGAGTGTTGGGGGCCTATTGGCCCTTGACCAAGTTTTGGGAGATCCTTGGTCAAGTTTGACCTATTTTGGGACTTTGACAATCTATTGAAAGTGGAGCACAAGATGAAGCAGAGATAGTGGGATCTCGACCCCTTTTTAGGTCCTTTTTGAGATTTGGGATTATGTAACAGGTATGGGATGTCGGCCCATGGGTTTACCCATGTTTAGGCCTATTTTGTAATGTATAAATAGATATCTAGGCCATGTAAGAGAGATACAAGTTAGAGAATGCATCTATGTGATGTTATACGAATGGCTAAGTGCTAGATCTATGTGATCGAAGGATTGTAAGAGCTATGTGCATACTGTGTAAGGCTTGCAGAGCTGAGTGCAAGTGACTGTAGAAGGCTTAGTGCTGTAACCTAGCTCGGGGAAGGAGGATCTGGTGAGGTGCGCACAAATCTCTTGTCCTACGCAGAGTAGGATTTTGTGGCTCTATGCATGTAACTTCTCAACTGAAGACAATAAAGAAGAAGAGTTGGTGGACGTAGACCCAGGGTGGGGATGAACCACGTAAATACTTTGTTGTTCTTCTTTGTGCAATGTCTTGATGTGTTTATGTCTTTAATTGGTAAGTGATTTGATATACATAGATATATATGTATATGTTTTGTAATGTATATGAATGTTAGATCTGACCTATGTGAATGTGCTTAGTGCTTGAATCTTCTAGATCTGATCTACCTCTCTATGATAAGTGCTTAAATACATCATATCTGAGTGAATGATGCGATGCTCTGTTTTATCTACATAGTAGAATAGTGGTTAAATATTGACGAACTATCAGTGCTAAGTGCTATGTTAAGTATTAAAATCACATATTTGTGTCACAGCTAAGGTTGCAGACACCTGAGTCTTGCAATCGCCCCTGCCTCTACCTCGGGTGAGACTTCATCTACTTTGTAGGTGTTGCTGAAAGGGTTGATAGTTAGGGTTTTGTTGGTGTGTTATTGTAGCATTGAACCCTAGGTCTGCCCCTGTGCCAACACTTCCCACCTAGCTCCTAGCACAATGACCTTGACTTGAAACAAATGATAGCATGAGAGTAAACACCATACCAACTCAAGGAAAAATTCCAAGATAATCCACCACAATAGCAAGAGATAAGCCTTCCAAGGCTCGTGCATCACTCCCATAAACCATACCATCAAGATATAACCATAAACAAGAGCCAAAAGAAACAATTTTTTCAAATATAGTGAAAATTTCATACCAATACTTCTCATAATGAGGGAGAGTTATGTTAAAATGAGATCTTATGATCTCTTATTTATACAAAATGTCACCAAGGTGACTTGTCCACATATTAAGGGGTAAACCAAAAGACTAGGGGTTAACAACCCTAATATTTCCCCCTTTAACAAAGTAATATTAAACAATTCATTTAAAGTTTTACTTTTGCACAAATAAACCCTAATTTTACATGGGCATCTCCCCTTAGAGGATGTTTTGCCACTTAGAAGAAGTCGTTGGTGTTGGAGAAGCATGGGTATGCCTCCAAATGCCACATGTCATGCATCTAGAAAATATTCTCATGGTGAAGACTCTCTTCTCCTCAAAACATTCATGTGTAAATGAGTGGCACCTCACCACCAAGACCTAACCCCCATAGGTGACATCATGCCTCTAGGAGTGATGTTTTTCCTCTCCTAGGAAAAACGATTGGTATGTGGGGGATAGGCTATGTCATCCAAGTCAATCTCAAGGCCTTACAAGTCTGATATTTCTCATCTGGCATGCGGGCCCTTGGCTTCCAACTTGTGGGCTTGTAGCCCCATGGAATCCCAAGATAGGCTTGTTCTCCCAAAACTTTCCACCAACTAGATCCTGCAAATACAAATGAGCACACCCTCCAAGTATATCAATTCATAACATCATGATAAGTGAATCCAATCAATAAATTAGCCACCTAATAACGTGCATAAAAGATCACTATATCAAACAATTAAATTCTCAAAGACATGCGACTTATCAAGCTTGAATATGGTAGGGTTGACGAGGTGTCATATTGGGTAGATCTTGCCCTAGGTCAAGTAGGGTTTCCAAGAGATCCCTCTCTAATCCATGTAAAGTGGATGAAGTGGTTGGGGTCAAGACTTAATGGCAATAGGGCTCATGAAATACAAGGGGTCATAGTGTCTCATTCATGTGTGCTTTTGTAGAGGGTGTGTGGTACCTTCATCTGCAATGCACTTTTTTTGAGCCCATCAATTGCCTTTTATTTTTCTTTCTTTGTATTTTCTTTCAATGTAGCATAAGGAGAGGTTGAAGGCCATTGCCTTGGAATGGTGACCATATGATGGTAATGTCATCCACTGCTAGCGGGAAAATCTCCCTATAACTATACCAGGGTTTAAAGTATAGATAGAGAAAATGGCTCCCTAAAATTCAATCTAATTTCTACACTACCCCAAACATACCAAAATAAATTAATAGAAAGCAATGAAAGAGTATATAATAAACCGTACCTTTTATCCAACGTTTGGTGTTGATCTCCTCAAGCTCTGTAGCTCCCAAGGCTGCAATTCTCCTCCCAAATCTGACCTGCATCCACAACTAGGAAAACAAGGCTACAAGCATGCTATTTATATTCATAAATAAAGGTTAGATATAAATTGTTTTGTATAAATCAAAGATAAGACATAAAAACTATCATTTGGAATAGGGAAAATAGATTATTTTATTCATTAATCAAATATTGAAGCTTACAAACTTTGCAGGTCGACGCTCTGTGAACCTGGTCCAGGATCCTCTTGAAAATGCTCCAAGTGCACCTTCTGAATACCTTCTCTCACAATATTTTGATCACCTCAAGGGAAGGTAATGGATTGTATGGGAGAAAAGGGGAATGTTTAGGAAATAACTCACAAAAGGTTGCAAATGCTTGGGTAAGGAAGGAAAGGGAATTTGGGTAGAGTTTCACCGTTCTAATGCTTAAGTGTGGAATGAGACCCCAAGACCTCCTTTTATATGAAAAAAGGATAGTTATTTGGTTGGGGGATGAGCTATAACAGGTGAATTGGCTGGGAACCACCAATAGCCCGTAAATTCCACCGAATTCCTTACAACTTTTTAATTTTTGCAACTTTTGGAGGTATACGCGGGTTGTTTAATTTGCAGCAAGTGTATGTATGCAAGTTGTCTAGCATGCAACACGCATATGTACATGGGAAATAGTGAAACAGGGCACATACATGCTCTAAAAATTGGTTTTTTAAATAGAGTTCCTCAACAATGATTTGGAGAATTATGCTATGCAGGAAGGCCAATTCCATGTATGCATGAGTAGGGAATTTTAGGGCTATAACAAATTCCCCTTAATGTATGAGGCCAGAAGAGAAACTGATGGCCGAAATACATTACAATATCTTGACCAATGAGAATGCATGAAGTCGAGTGAGCCCGGGACCAGAGTTTGGGAGGTGCCATCTGTAAAACAACAAATGTCTCTCCGAGGCAGGAATACCCATGCTCAAGATGATCTAAATCATGGTTTCCAATCAAATTCCATGCGGATCCATGTCATATAACTATATAAATTGTAGTTGCGAGCAATACATAGCAGATCTACATCTCAAAATCAATCGAAGATATATAAGTACAATATGTATCTTCAAGAAGCTAGTGATGCATGTGGTCAGAGATGAAGACTTCATAGCTCGAGAAACAACTTCAATATCTTCAAAACTCAGGTAGGAGTACAATGAGAGTGTAATACTCACTACTTTGAGTTCTTCAACAAGTCATCGAGAAAAGACTGGAGGATCTCGATGATCAGGCATAGAAATTCATCGATTTTGAATTTGGACTTGACTAGACTCTCAAGATGGCCAACTCATGAAAGTCAAGAGACAAACTGCAGAAAGGCCAACTCAGGATGGGTAAAACTTCCCTTGGAAAAAAGCACGAAAGATAATCAGACTCAGGCATCATAACATTGACATAAGTCTGTGATGCAGGAGGCACTGCAAACTCTCCATATGTTTGGAAGAGTAACCAAACATAGGAGGACACAACTCTGTGTAGCAAGAACAACTTCTTAAGTTCATACTAGATCCCAATGCTTGACGATCAAACAAAAGGATGTTCTTTGTCCAAGGGAGACTATATTTGCTGTCAAAAAAAGAATGTATATTTCTCATCCCCTCTTTTTGGAATATTTGTTTTTTTTTGTCTTTTTCAATTTTTAAACGAGATTGAAAAAGAATAAAAGAATGCTACGTTACAAAGGAGGAACGAGTGTCGTGAGCAAAAAAACTGGTTCCAAGTGCATGGAACATACTAATGCTCAAGGTAAGGAGACATGTGCAGGATAAGGACACTTGGGGAAAATTCCTCCATGGGTCAAGGTGTCAGATCTCAAAGGAAAAAAGTGTTGCAAGTCTTGCATATAAGGAATGCTTCAAAGGTTCAATTGAGAGAAACATGGAGCCAACATTAGGCCAAATATGCAAAGATGAGACCTGCAATGCAATTAAGCATGACACAGTAAGACCCCTTCTATGTAAATTTTGATGAGCTCAGAGAAGGTAAGATCGGTGGTTTTTTCACGTTTAAAGAGTATGAAAAAATGCAAAATAAGACTCCATGGAGTTCCTTTTTCACAGTTAGTCCAATCGGCTCGAAAAAGGGTTAAACTTACACTGAAAATATGTATTTTCAAAACCATTTTAATGAGTGTAACAAAGAAAAGATCACTCATAAATATTTTCAATTTTAAGGAGTCTGAAAAGATATTAACTATGGGCTCACGACCTTTTTCTGAGTTTAGTCTCCTTAGTCCGAAAAATTATAATAGTAACTGAGAAGAACTCTCCCGGTGATATGAATCTCCCAAGGTGTACCTTTTTCCGTTATAATCTACTGGCTGGAAAAAGGGTTAAACTCATGCCAAGTAGATGTTCTTCTGCACCAATTTTAATGAGTGTGAAGGAACAAAGTCACTCAACGATATTTTCAATTTTAGGGAGTCCGAAAATAGCTTAACTATGGACTCCTGGGGGTTCCTTTGTCGTAAGTAATCTCCAAGGCCTGAAAAAGGTGATAAACCAAAACCAAGGAGAATGTTCTTTTTTCGAAGATTTAGTCCCTCGGGCCTGAAAAAGGGTTAAACTAATGCCTGAGAATACTCTTCTAGCAACTGAAGTTCCTAGAGCATACCTTTATTCATAAAATTATCCATTTGGACCGAAAAAGGGGTAAACTACCGCCATAAATATGTGCCTTCAAATTTGAGTTTGGAGAGTGTGAAGAGCAACAAGATCACTCAACAATATTTTCATTTTTAGAGTGTCTAAAAAGGGATTAAAGAAGACTCCAAGGGGATACTTTTCTCAAGTAATCCAGACAAGATCGAAAAGAATAAATACAGTCTCGTTGGATGTTGCTTTCGAATTTTAAAGCGAGATTGAAAGACAACAAAGTGTGCTCATTAGGCAGTTCCGAGCATAAGGCCAAGAATGATAATTAGAAAAACGTATGAGTCTTCAATATGTAATCATGAAGGGACTAATCGAGGACTCCCAAGCCTATATTCAAAACTGACAGCTTGGATACCAAAATGTAGCAAAGGATCTACCTAGGGAATCCATGTAGAGGTAGGCTCTACCACCTAATTACGACACTTTTAAAGCATCAAAGAAGTTTCTGTGTTGCACTTCGGTGGGGTCAATCCTATGGAAAAGTGGAAAAGAGAAAAATATGTAGAAAGTGGGAATGAAATCCTAACTTATATGCAAAAGTTGGAAAAAACAGTTTTTACCAAGGGATGACAAAAATGTAACCAATCCCAAAAATAATTACCAAAATGAATTCGAGTAACCACCAAGCCAGGAAAAATGATGAAGGGGACCAAAAAGGGGAAAAAATGGCAAAACAAGTATATAAATAGAGGTGGACAACTCATTTTTACCATTGTAAATTGGAAATTAACCAAAAGGTCAAAAAAACCCTTCGTTAGAAGAGTGGATTCCAGGAGCTACAGTGGATGAAACAACCTTCTATTTGGATCAAGTAAGTACAAACAACTTGTTCTTGCATTTCAATTGCTTCTTTTTAGGTTAATTTTGAGTTTGGGAGGGGCGCTCTCTTGTAAAAAGGGTGTGCCTGCATGTATGTGGGTTTTCCAAGGCCAACCTGCGTATGTACTCGGGAAAAATAATAAGAAGCCCAAGTACATACGCGATTGTGTAGTAAAAAACCAGTGTACACCCTCCTTTGTATTGAAAAAAATAAAAATAAAGTATTAACACTTCTCCACTTTTGTCAAATGACAGGATGTATGTTCACTGGAGGGAGAGAGAGAATGAGGATCTTGATATCTTGTTCGAGGAGGACCCTATGGCCATCGCCGCACTGAAACAATGTGGCTTATGGAAATTCTTCCAGTGTCCATTTATGAGGGAACGACTGAGGTTGTTCAACGCTCTCTCGAAGTATTGGCATCCTAATGCAGAGGAATTTATACTAGAGTTTCAATCACTAACCACGACTACAGAGGAAATATACTTTTTGACCGACCTCTCGAGGAGAGGGGAACCAATCAACTTAAGGACTTTTCCTCTTGGGTCGTTCAACATTGAGGATTACATCAACATGTACTGTGAGGCTGGTACTGAGAAAGTGGGTTCTCAAGTGCCGATCCAAAATATCACCAAAATTTCTCTACAAGTGATCCTACATATGATCAGGCAGATTATTGTATCTACGACATTCTATCAGGCCTCACACGCACATATGCATTGTGCAATTTAGTGTTTGGAGGAAACAATGTTTTACTGGAGTACCACCATGCTTGTATGCATGAAGAGACAAATTACAAAGTGTCGTCGGTGTACAAAAAAGAACTTCGGATTTGGTACCATTTTATGCTCCCTCTTCTTCAAGAGGGTGCCCAGTCTTAGTTCCAAAGAGACAGTACGGGGGCATGTAGCCTCCTTCCCAGCAGCGAGCAAGTGGGTAGCTTTACTACCCAGACAGAGTGGAGGGAGGACTATAGATGCCTTCGATGACAATTGTTTTGACTGGTGGGAGCTTCAGATCCCAGTTATCTAGGATTATCCATATGCAGGGATCAGTTTCCTCATATATCTAGACATGCCTGTGCTCCCCGACAAAGAGTGTGGCGAGATAGGTAACATATATTTTTTAAAGTTTATTAAATTTTTAATTTTCATATATATCATTTTTATGTGTGTGTAGAGTACTAAATCATGAATCTTTTATGTACAAATGTGGGGCTTGTTCAACTAACAGAATTCGCCAGGACACGACATAGTCCTCAACCAGAGGTAGGACCAACAATAGCAGGAGGACAAGCAGTTGTGGGAGGACCCCTAGAGGAACCTCATTTCTCTCACTCGTAGCGTTCCTATGGCTGAGATCGAGGATCTCCCCCCAGCTATGCAACCACATGTAGTAGGGGTGCCTCGGACTTGGGTCTAGATATTCTGACATCTTGCAAACATCATTTTTCATTATAGTAGGGTCAATAGGCCCTGACCTTAGATAGTGTTGGACCATGCCAATATAAAAGTTGATTAGCTAGAGTATTTGTTAAATGATTAAATCTCCTAGGAACATTGATATACATAATGTAATCAAAATATTTTTCTAAGACACGTACCCTAAGGAATCATCGGTGAAGAGTGGGATCATAAACACGGTAAACCCCATTTAACTGGGACACAACCGGTTGAGCATCTAAGTAAACCCGGAGGTGAGAAATTCCATGTGACAAAGAATCACATAGCAATTCTATCATTGCGNCCCTAAGGAATCATCGGTGAAGAGTGGGATCATAAACACGGTAAACCCCATTTAACTGGGACACAACCGGTTGAGCATCTAAGTAAACCCGGAGGTGAGAAATTCCATGTGACAAAGAATCACATAGCAATTCTATCATTGCGCTATACTCGACAACATTATTGGTTGTGTTTCCTAGAAAAATACCTCTGGAAGATAACAACTGGCCTCCAGGTGTGAAAATCACCCAGGATACAGAAGCAAGCATCCGAGTGTGTCAGCTAGCGTCATCTGCGAACCCAAAGAAAACCTCTGATTCACTTGAAATATTCCACAGTGAAAAAATAAGACATAAATAACTACATGTCCACAAGACAAAAAGACAAGAAATGTATAAGAAACTATACATATATACAAGAAGCCACCCAGGTGACCAATCCTAAGAGTAGTACTTCTTAAGGTAGAGCCCATTTCTAGGCTCTGCTAAAGAATTTCCCTCCAAATCAACCAGACGGTAAGCGCCCTTCTCTAAGACCTCTTTCACAATGAAAGGTCTAAACCACATGGGTTTGAAAATTCTTGCCCCCATGGGATCTTTGCGTGATCATAGACCAGGACAAGATAGCCTTCAAAGAAACTCTAAGGGTGAACGGACGGATCATACTGACACTTGACTTGCTTCTTATGAGCCTCGTTTTCCAAGACTGCATCACGACGTTGTTCATCGAGCTGCTCGAGATATAGAAGGAATTCCTCAAGCTATGAAGTGTTTGACAGTAACTCCACTGCCAAATTTAAAGAAGATATCTGGCATTCAATAGGTAAGACTCCATCCAACCCGTATACGAGATGAAAAGGTGACAAACCGGTGGCAGTGTTCACAGACGTTGATAGGCCCACAATGTTGAATACAACATCAAATGTCAATTTGACTTGGCAGAATTGATCGTCCACTGAAGAATAGTCTTAAGAGAATTATTCACAGCTTCAACCTAACCATTCTCTTGTGGGTAGTAGGGTGATGGATGTTCCTATTTGAACCCCAATTTTGATTTTAATTCAATCATCATTTTATTCTAGATGTGACTTCCATGGTTAGTGACAATCTCTTTTGGGATACTGAACCTTTCTACTATCTGATGAAAAATGAAAAGGGTCGTGGTTTCTCCATCATTGCTAAACGTCGGCATATATTTGACCCACTTTGTGAAGTAGTCTAGTGCTACGATGATGTAACGATGCCCCCTGGATGAAACTAGGTGACATGTAGTAAATTCAATCCCCCACTTGGTGAACCAACAACAATGAATAGAAACATAGGAGCAGGGTGTGCTCACATTTTCCAATAGAAGATCTGGCACCGGTGGAACTTCTTGATCACCTCCACACAATCCTTAATTAACGAGGGCTAGAAGTAACCCGCACGTAGAATATTTTGGGTTGTTTCCAACCCAGACAAATGACCACCACATGCTCTAATGTGACAGTTATTCAAAATGAGCTATGTTTCTTCGTGTGTGATACATCGTTGAAGAATGCAATCTACACCTCGACGATGAAAAGTGTCATCGAGTATAAGATAGTTTCTCTCTTGGTGTCGAATTCTTCGACGCTCATCGCGAGAAGAAAAAGCAGAGCACTTCCAAGTCTGAAGATACATAAGTATATCTCCATACCAGGGGTCCGAAGATGCAATTAGAAAAAGATCTCCATTGATAGGAAAATCTTCGGGCATAATATCACTAGACTTGACCGGCAGCTCCGAAATTAGTTTGGCAAAGACCAATGAATTTTTAGATTTCGTAGAAACAAAATCCAAGTCAAACTCATGTAGGATAACTATCCATCTATTGATATTTCCGCCAATGACCCATCGTGTTAACACATATTGGAAATGGTTTACGATAGAAATGATGGTGGTCTTGTGAAGAAAAATATAGTGACGGAATCGTTGGACAACATGGATAACTTCCAACGCAAGTTTGTTAACATGAGAGTAGTTGATTTTCAGTCCAACTAGGCCTCGGCTAATGTAATATACAACGTGCTCCTCGAGCATGTCATCCTCTTGGACCAAGACCATGTCGATGGTCGACTCCGCAGTAGCCAAATACAACAACAAATCTCTGTTATAATCAGGAGGTCAGAGTAAAGGGGCCGATGTTAGGGCACATTTCAACTCGTTAAAGGAGCACTAAGAAACTTCATCCAAACGTAATGAGACCCATTTTTTCAAAACACTCATGAACCCTTTAGTTATATCGACATAATTAGCGACAAAATATTGAAGAAAATTAGCTTTCCCTTGTAAGATTTGAAGCTAGGGTATTGTGCACGAGGGAGGCAATTGAACTATCGACTCAAATTTGAGAATATTGACCATGATCCCTATTGTCGATACAATGAAACCTAAAAGACGAGATGACGTCACACAAAAACTACATTTGTTAGGATTCAATTGAATATGATAGTAGCGATATTTCTCAAAGATTAGTCATAGATGGGTGGGATGATCAGACCTCTTGCAAGAACGTAATGCTAGATCATCAAGGTATGCCTTGAATATGTGTTTGAGGTCGTGAAAAGCGAATGACATGGCTCATTGAAAGGTAGCTACAACATTCTTTAGGCCAAAACGCATCTTTCGATATTTAAAGCTACCCCAAGGAAAAACAAAAGTCACTTTATGTTGGTCCTCGGGTTTGATTTGAATCTAATTATATTCTGAAAAAATCATCCATGAAAGAAAATACTTTGCAACCCGCACACTCATCCACAATCTGGTCAATAAACGAGGTTGGAAAATTGTCATTCGGGCAAGCCTTGTTCAAATCCTGGAAATCCATACAAACACAAATCTTTTGTTGTTTCTTTTTGACGAACCGGGTTTGACATCCATTCTGTCAATTATATGGGGTAGATAAAACCAAGTTTGAGCAGTTTCTCTACTTCTGCCTTAATTCTTGTTGCATTTTGAGGATTGACCGGATGAAGCTTCTGTCGGACCGGTTTGACACCAGGATGAATCGTAATTTCTTGTTCAACAATTCATGGGTCGATGCCTGACATCTCCTCGTAAGACCAGAAAAAATGTAGTGAAACTCCTTGAGTAAATCGGTGTAATTTTGAATCTCTTCGGGGGATAAATCCACTCTAACGAAAAAATTCTCCACAACATCGAGGTTCTAGATATTTGATTAGAATCGTTGTAGAAACGCTTGCCATGTTACCCTCAGCGTGAAATCCATGTGTAGCCAGAGGATTGATAGGACAAGGGCTATGTCTATTCATGATAAAAAAACACTCTCCCGCCTATGTTCTCCTATGTTTGGGAACAAAATAAGATCTATGATGCATATCATTCCAAGGTCTGTTAAGACCAGTCATTACCTCAAGAATCGCCTCATCGGAGGGCAAGACCGAGTCTAAAGGATATTGAGCGGTAAGAGAATCTTAAGCCCAAATATGCTCGAGAACTGGATATAACTCCTGTGAGGGATTCTGATTGGGGTTGGTCGAGGTTTGTTGGTGTTACACATTATTTTGGTCACCCTGGTGATGTTTCTACAAGCATGTGTTCAGGCTCTTAAAAGGATCTTTTTCATGAGAAAAGTAATTGGTTTCTCGCTCTACAAAACTTGTTTTTAGAAGGACGTCGCAGGCTAAGACTAATACACAGTGCGGAAATGCTTGATTTCCATAGGCTGTCCTTAACCTGGCTTGCGGAATTTTCACAGGTTTCTCCATAGATAGGGTGCGAAGACATTTTAAGACTAAGAAAATGAACGAAGTTCATAAAGGTTCTAGAAGGGAATCTTCTAGAATATGAGGTGGCATCCGTATGGTTGGAATCCTATTGGCCTCTCTGATTTGGTGGGATCATCCTAATCTCTTTAACCATCTCTCCTTATCCTATATAATGATGGATTTCTCCTGGAAAAGGTTAAGAAAAAAAGCAATATCAAGGAATGTATGAAGGAATAGGCTGAAGATTGTATGAGGAACTCTATTTCAATTGATGCTTGATATATCCATTGTTTCATCAAGCTATTGTGGGTCATCTTCATCCAAGCTTGAAGCAAGTGTGTGTGTTGGAGAAAAGGGCCACTAAAAGGGAACCTTGCAACATCAAGACGGCTCGGTTGTATCTTCCACTTTTACTTAATATAATACATTGGCATGTTTCTTTCCCATAAAATCATTCTCATTTTATTACATGACTCCTTGATCACATGTATAGGTTTTCATTGAACAAACTATTGTTACTTTCACTTTGGTTGGTTTGTGTTCCATTACAGGATCAATAGCACAAGAGCACTGGAGTGAAGCAGGGACAACAAAGACATAAGAAAGTGATATTCAAAGGTATGTCACTCATATCTTCTTTGATAGTAAATTCAATGATTAATCTTAGGGAAAGCACCATGTCATGTCTCGTTTTTTTCTAGATCTAGGTGGATATAGGGAGATCAGTTTACATCTGCATTCACCGATTTATCCAATAATAAAATTAGTGACTCTGCAGGGGATACGACCTATTTTTGGTTTTTTGTTGTCCATTTTCCTTTAGCCTACCTATTTTCATTTCCATCTAGTCTCTGATTTTGTGGGGGATCCATCCAGACTCACTGGATCTAAAATTTCTTTTGGACTCTTTGCCCTCTTTCCAATTCTTCTTTGTTTACAGGCATTTCCACACTGGATCTCATATATAGCCTGCGAAAACCTTAAATACCCACACCCTAACTTCTTAGACTAGTGCGGAATTTCTGCACCCTACCCCATATCGAGCCTGCAAAAACCTTTAATTCTCGCACTGTACCCTACTGCTGGGTTGCGACATTGCCTGTATTTTTTTTTGGATTGGGTCTTTTTGTCTTCTACTACCTAGTTTTTCTTTGATCATTTGGGAGGAACTTTTGGAGCCTATATTTGACTGTTTGTTGAGTTTAAATACTTGTTGTTGATTGGTTTTCAGGGATTGAGAACCCTTCTTTGTCATTTTATAAGTTTTTGCTTCTTGATTTTTATCAACAAGGATATAATCTCCGATTTTGAGATTTGAGTGCTTGATTGATGAAAGTCTTTGATCTGATTTAAGGTTTTGGATTGTTTCTATTTTCTGGATTTCTTGTTGATTGGAAAGTCATTTTCATTTGCATTTAGTGAAACATTTTCTTATCATCCTTATTTGTATCTTCATTGAAAGTTTGATTTGGGTATTTGTTGAGTGTATCGATTTTCTTTGGTTACTTTTCCTTTCTTCATTATATCCCGGACTTGGTTTTGGAAAGGAATAATTAAAGTCATCTATTATTTGTAGTAATCATTCATAAGAAAATTTTGTGCATTCAATTTTTTTTTTTACAAGAGAACAAATTGGAAAATTTTATTGCTTATGATTGTTTGAAATCATCTTCATTCAAGAAAAAGGAATTATATTTCGTAGCTTTCGTGTCTTCTGAAGAAATACTTTCTCCCTGTTGTACTTAGAGTTCATTGAACTGAAACATTGCATCATTCATATATTTTTGCATATTATTGGGTGAAGGTATCATACAACATCAGTTTCATCTTCATCTCCCTCTTGCGTAAACAACAACCTCTAAAACACTGTGTAATTATAAAATTTAATTAGTAACTTTTATTTTCTAGGGCTCTTTCCACCAACATTAGCTAGGCTAGCGCTTTGGAATAGGTTGTGAGGCACACTCTCCAAAGCATAAAACACACTGTAGCATATTGTGATAGGGAGTGTTCAAATTTATTAGAAACATTTTGTCTTGGGAAGCTCTTCTCACACAAGGGTCAAACCTGAGGTCGCATTAAAGCTGCCATACTTACTCACCCTGCTTTGTTGGTCTTAGTGTAGAAATTGTGTGTATTATGGGGGTGACTTGAAGGTATACCCACAATGATGTGTGGAAGCCTTTTGAGTTGATTTCAGGCTAGATACCCTGCCCTTGCGCATGGATCGTACTATCGATTGTTTCCCCAGGAATCACTGTTGTTCTTGGTAACCTTAGTAGCCTATATATTTAGGGTCTTACAGGAGGTGATTGTGGAGGGGAAAGTCTTCAAGGTACCTGGAATCGACGTTGTCTAGAATCACTCGAGCTCCTTGGAGGGTATACCCACGATTATGTGTGGGATCTTGCACTAGGTTGTAAGTCTGTTAAGTAGGTCATCAACGTAACTTTTCCACCTGCTCTATCCTAGCCCCTTATTTTCTTGACTTCGCGATGTTGGATTTCATAACCAACTAGTGACTTCAAAATAAGAAGGTTTGTTTTCCTGGTTTGATTTCTAGATTTTATTAGCGAGTGATGTTTGTTTACATAGTTGGCCATAGATTTTTTCCGTAAAATATTTGGTTCATCCAACACGAACCCTCCACGTCGTTCGTGCAGGATGCAAAGGCTATCCCCAAAAGATTCAAAGGATTATCAACCTTTTTCGAATAATCCATCGGAGGGATTTCCTCAGCAGAGCAAGGTCCAGGACATCGTAACCTCACAAGAGGAAGGTTTCACCTCTTTAGAAAGTTTTTGAATTATTTATGATTCTCTAGAGGCTTTCTGAATACCTCCTGGATACGAGAGACGTATTCTCCGACTGAATTCAACAGGAGAACTTGTTTTTGACACTGATGGAATACCGATTGGACCCCATATAGGCCCTGGAGCCGAGAATCCCCTTTGGACTACCGACATATTTAGAAGCCCGCCTCGCATGGTGTGGGACCTTTACGGCTCAGGGGCAGGTGTTGATATACATGTCGTCTCCCAACAGCCCAAAATGTCTGTCACCTACACGATACCCTTAGACCATTTTTCTGGTACAACCAACAACATCACCATCATTCCAGACACATAGTCAGTTGGTCTTAGCTCGAATTTTACTCTCTAAATTGCCCATGCTACTATGGTCCCACACACTACGACTATTCCCACCGAAAATGTGGTGGTTAACCAAGTTCCCATTGGTACACCACTTTCATCTAGACCTATCTCGTCACTTCCTATTGGGTATCACGCTTTTAATCCTTCCATCGTCATCCATACCCAGGTTCCATCCGAAATTTCTGAACTTTTTGTTCTACCTCGGTACAATGTTGCTACCAGTTTTTTTCCTACACCTTCCCAGGTCCTCTATGGAGGTTCTTATCCACATTTTCTTGGGGCATCTGGCCCTAGTGGCTCCAATCCAATTGGAAGCACCCATCATCCGTTCACTTTTGATTACCAGATTCCCATTGGGGTGAAATCTAACGTTGGGGGGTATCCTCCACTTGGAGGAAAACCTCAGGTTGGACTCTATAACCCATTGTATGGACAGAACACATCCAGATCACTCGCCCATCTTTGGAATCTCCTTGCCCAAGGAAATCCACAATCATCTTGGGGGAAATAACCTCGAGTTAACTCTTTTGTTCCCCCTCACTTGGGCCAGCCATATCCGGGTTCTTTGAATCCCACTTGGGGTCCACACATTCACTCTAGTGTCCCTTTTCAAGGGACCATTTCCAACCAACCCAACTCCATGGGATACATGCCTCCACACCCACATATGAATATGTCAGGAACTTCGACTTACATGCAGATTGCTTATGGTCCTATTGGTATACCGATGAGACTTCCTCCCCAAAGTCACCAGTACCCTCAAGTGAATCGATAGTTTCCCTTTTTAGCCACTTTGGATTTACCCGACTTGTCTAGAATATTGAATGATCCTATCTTACATTCTCTCCATTGGCCCATCATACCAGCCAAGTTAACGTCCGACATTCCCAAATTTGAAGGTAAAATAGGAGAAGAACCAAACAACCATGTTATGAATTTTCACCTTTGGTGCTCGTCCAACTCTTTGATGGACGACTCCATTTGGTTACGACTCTTCCAATGAATTCTCACGGGTTTGGCTGCAAAGTGGTACATAGAATTACCACGATGTTTCTTTAATGACTTCAACACCCTCGCCATAGATTTTCTCACACATTACCAATTGCCCATCCACTACGAGACATGAACTGAGATTTTGAGTTCCTTTAAGAAATCTTCGACCACTCATATTTCTGATCACATCTATGAGTGGAGATGAAGATGACGTTTGATCAAACTTGACCTTCTTGATCAATTATTGGCTGAATGGTTCACCAAATCATTCATCAATAAAATCTCTCGTGATATTGTCATGGGTGGAGTTGTCACTGAAGAGAAAGTAATTAGTCGTGCTCAGTACCTAGATCTCGTTTATTCACAAACGAGCACTCTTTACGACTTACTCCCTGATGCTCCTCGCTCTTCTAACACCACTACCTCAACAAAACTAACAACTTCTCATATTGTTGATGGTGTGATTGGCACTTTTCACGCTGATGCTAAATCCACGTCGGCCGCTCACACCAGTCCCAAATATCCTTCTTCTAATTTTCAAAGTTCTCAGACTCCTACTCTTTCCACCGAAAAAACTTCTGAGGTTAACTCTATTCAATCCACCCCTGCGGACAAAAATAAATCTAAAAAAGGAAAGGGTAAGAATAAGGAGGATAGAAATAATAATCCACAATCTGATAAACCCAAGACACAGCCTGCTGATGATAAGGATAAGCGTAAACCTCGATATCCTTTCCTTATCTGTGGTGATGATCACTACACGAAAGACTTTCCAAGACACATTGAGGTCACTAAGTTCCTTCAAGGGACCAGAAAACCTCCCACACCTTCCATTTTTTCATAACCTTTCCCTTCTCAACAACAGGCCCAATTGGTCATTCATGACCAACCCTCTCCTTCCATCACTTCATATTTCCTTATTTGTACTAGTCATTCTACCAAGAATGATGTTTCCATCACCACTTGAGCCAAATATTATTCCCTTTCAAAGGAGAAAGTTGACGATTTACCACCTTCGTTGGTTCAACCGCCTCCTTCAACTTCACCTCCCAATGATCCTCTTCATATTGAATGATCGGGTCTCGATACAGTGCTTCGCCCTCCCCCAAAGGGCGTTGTTCGAATTTTTGCCTTCAATCCTCATGCACATGATGCTCAAAACTACAGTATTGTAGAAGATCTTGTGCAAGCACCCTTTGCGATGTCAGCTCTTGAAGTCCTTCAAAGTTTTCCTTCTCAACGGAAGGCACGTTTAAAGGCCATCGGTGGAATTGATACCACATATACGAATTTGAAAATATTTGACTTCAAATATCACATTCCAAGGCTACCTCTTCAATTAGCATTTCAGATTCAAGTTGTTTTCAAGAACAAGAAAATTTGTAGAACTATTATTGACGAGGGTGCCTCGACGTGCATTATGTTTGTTGCTTGTTGGAAATCCATTGGAACTCCCCCCCTCACCGAATCACACAATACACTTAAGGCTTTCAATGGTTCTAGTTTTAAACCCTACAGTGTTCTTCCCTCGTTGGTTATTACGTTGGAAGGAAAATCGGTCAACGTCAAGGTCGAGGTCTTTGATGCGCCTCTTGACTATAACCTGTTACTTGGCCGTAGCTGGATTGATTCCATGTGTGCAGTTGTGTCCACACTTTTTCACGTGTTATGTTTCCCACACCAAGGAAAAGTATTTAATGTCGACCAACTAGCCTTTTTTAACTCTTATTCCTGTACTAGCAACGTACCATTTATATCGAAGACACCTCCTGGGTACGCGAATGTTGGTGTGGATCTCTTGAAATATTCCACTTTAATGGGTACCTCCCCAATACCATGACCCGATGTTCCACCTCCTTTTGTCACCTCAATCAACATGATTTCCACCTCCATCCATGAAACCCCCTCATCTCATGACCCGTGGATAGTACCTGATCCCGGTGATTATCTTTTCTATGGCGAACAAATTCCCTTAAGTTCGGTTGAATCCGCTTATCAAGCCATTCAATTGGCAACCCCTTCTACTCCCTCTCTTGGTGATTCATCTCTTGATCCATTTCACGTCGTCTTTCCTACAGATGAGATGATCATGTTAGTTATGTCCATGGAAGACACCCCATGGGACGATGGACATCATCGCTCCATTCTCTTCCTCGAGCAATACACCATCGAGAGTTACCAACGGATTTCGAATTCATCGACCGTTGTTGTCATTTCCTTTGTTCCTGAGTCAACACATGATGTGTTTTATGAAGGGAACCTAAGTAACATTTCACCCACCATTCCTCTTGACATATTCATTAAAACCGGAGTCGTCGAAAATGTTCACAACGGAGATACATGTTTCGATGATGAATTCGTCACTTATAAAGCTATCTTTCAAGAATTTCGTGACGTTTTCTCTCGGAGCTATGAAGAGATGTCGGGTATTGATCCTGATATCATTGTGCATGAAATTAAGACCTACCCGGATGCTAAACCCATTCGGCAGAGACTTCTCTCAGTCCACCCTCGTAAAGCCGATGCTATCAAGCTCGAAGTGGAAAAATTTCTTAAGGCCAACTTTATCTATCCTGTGGCTTTAACCGATTGGGTCTCTAATCTAGTTTTGATAAATAAAAAACAAGGAACGATCTGTGTATGTGTTGATTATAGGGATATTAATAAATCTTGTCCTAAGGAAAATTACCCAACCCCCTTCATTGACCAGATCGTCGATGATTGCACCGGGAGTGAAATATTCTCTTTAATGGACGGTTTCTCCGGCTATAATTAGATTAATATTTTGCCCGTGGATCAACACAATACTTCTTTCATTTGTCCTTGGGGTACCTTTGCCTACCAAAAACTTCCTTTTAGTTTAAAGAACGCCGATGTGACTTTTTAACACGTCGTGTGTTATTATTTTCATGATATCAAGCACATCGTACAACCATATATTGATGATCTACCGATGCATTCCATGCGTCACCCAGATCACCCGACCCATATCCAAGCCATTTTCATTCGTTGTCGTTACTATTGTATACGTTTAAACCCACACAAATTTGTTTTTTGTGTGGAGTCCGACTGAATTATGGGATTTATTGTGTCACTCCATTGAATTAGGGTGGACCCTTTGAAGGTTGAGGCTATCCTTAATCTACCTCCTCCTTCCACATTACGCCAACTTCAAAGTTTGCAAGGGAAGGAAATTTTTTTGCATCAATTCATCCCCAATTACGTTGAGTTAACGCTAGTATTTTCTCGACTATTGGATAAGGTTTACAAGTTCGTATGGGACGAGACTGCCAACAAGGCCTTTGAAGCTTTGAAACTTGCCCTAACCCATACACCACTGTTTTTCCCACCCGATTATAGTCGAGACTATTTCCTCTACCTCACCACTGCGGACTCTACCATTGCCATGGTTTTAGTCCAAGAAGATGATTCGCACGACAAACATGTAATTTATTATTTGAGTCAGAGTCTCATGACTACTAAAGCCAAATACCTACATGTGGAAAAACTGGCCTTGGTAGTTGTTCAAGCTATCCAATGTTTTCCTCACTATATCCTATTACGCAAGACCACTGTTATTTCCGATTGCAACCCTATGAAACATATCTTTATGTGCCAATTGCTAGGGGGAAAATACTCCAAATGGATAGTGACTCTCCAGGAGTTCGACTTAGATTTTGAACATGCTAAGTCTAAGAAATCATTGGTTTTCTCCAAACCAATATGTGACCTTCCCTCCACTGAAACAAAAAACGTGGCAGAGGATTACTTGCCTGATGAATCCATTTTTCTTATCAGTTCTAATGATGCTTGGTATGAAGATATTATCATCTATCTTCAGACTCAAAATTTTTGGCCCGACCTTTCTAGCACAGACCGTCGTCGTATATGGTATCAATCCCATCAATACATAATTCTCGATGACACTCTTTATCACCGTGGTGTTGACTCTATTTTTCAAGGTTGTCTCACCTATGATGAGGCTGAGAAAGCTTTGAATGACTGCCACTCTGGAGCATGTGGTGGTCATATGTCTGGTTATGCCACTGCCCAAAACATCTTATGAGAAGGGTACTTCCGGCCTTCTTTGTTTAAAGACTATATTACTACTATCTAGAAGTGTCATGCTTGTCAAACGTATAATAACAAGATAAGATCTCATCCCGCTCCTTTACACCCTGTAGTTTCCATTGGTCCTTTTGCAAAATGGGGCATTGACTTCATGACATGTAACCCTCACTCAACCGAAGGGCATGGATACAACATCGTAGCCATGGATTATTTCACTAAATGGGCTGAGGCGATGCATACATTAGATAATACCAGAAAAAATGCAGTTGCATGCCTGTTCATATTCAGTCATATCATCACTCGATTTGGAATCCCACAAGCTATTGTCACTGATCACAATAGCCATTTTCGAAATTTCATGATGTCTGAGCTTACTAAAAAGTTGGATCTTTGACATGAAAAATCAACCCCCTATTACCCAGAGGGCAATGGCCAGGTTGAAGTGATAAACAAAGTTCTTATCACTATGTTTCGATGGATAATAGGAATTCATAAGACAAGTTGGCACACAATGTTGTTTTTAGCATTATGGGCCTATCGGACATCCATGAAGTCTTCCATGAGATTTACGCCTTTCCAATTAGTGTATGGTATCAAATCTATCTTGCCGATGGAATGTGAGATACCATCTTTGAAGCTATCCATTGAACTTCTTCCCAACACTTCTGCTGAAGAGGAATATCTATTGTACTTGATGCAATTAGATGAAACCCGTCGTGATGCCACCCTGGTTATTGAAGCTCAGAAAAAGTGTGTCAAATCCTAATATGACAAGCATGTCAAGCCATGCGTTTTCTCTGAAGGTGATCTAGTTCTCCTCTATGAACAAGATCGTTATTTACTGGGGGCCGAAAAATTCAAGGCTATGTGGTGAGGCCCTTATATTGTCAAACGAGTGTTGGAGAAATGAACTTATGAGTTAGTGGATTATGATGTTATTCCTTTGAGTGAACCCAGAAATGGGCTTTACTTGAAGAAGTATTATGCTTAGGTTATCCTTGCATTAGTGTTTGTATTTTACTATATCATACTCTTGTGTGCTTTTTCATTATTCGATTTTGACCCCCAACTTCTTACCTTGTGTTGTGCTTGGTTTCCATATGTCGGTGTATTTGCTACCCTACATTGGCTTCGTCGATGGCGCTAGTTGTAGTACTCAGAACTTAACGTCTACTACTTGGGAAATCTATGCACCTACGAACAAATTAATCAGTCTACATGGTGTCTGCCTCGGTCGTGCAACTAACAATATTGTGGAATATAGTGCAGTCATCGAAATTTCAACCAACGTTATTTCACTTGGAATCCGTCACCTTGTCGTACGAATCAATTTTCATTTAGTAGTACCACAGTTAAGAAATGTCTATGCTATCTGGAGTCCTACTTTGTTGAGGGTATATTTATGAATTCGCCTCTTGGAACTTTATTTTGATTATATTGAATATCAACACATTCCTAGATGTCTAAATACATTAACATATGCATTAGATAATTATGTGTTAGATAGACATTTGAGACATTTATAAATCCAATCACATGTTGTACATAAAGAAAGTAAGCCGGTAGAAGCCTCATGTATATATAATGATAATTTTTTTTTACAAAAAGGTGTTTGTCTGAAGACCAAAAATATCAAAATTTGAAGCACATGGCTTCATATACAAAATAGCATCAAGGATGTTTGTCACGATAACACACAACTGCTCGTGCCACCCTAAGGAGTGGTCGATTAATAGAACCAGATACACCTATAGTATGGCGTTGATATCGTCTCGGGATCTCGTCAATGGAGTTATCTGGGACATCCGCTGTCAAACCCTCCAGGTTCTGCTCGATCGCCTCGTAGTCACTAGCATCCCATCTTGCTGCCTCGGTTGCTTCTCCTCCTCTCTAAATGGGGGATGTACCTGGAGGACTATGCGGTCCTACATCTGCATTATCAAAGAGCTTTTGATTAGTCCTCGGATTAAAAATATAAAAAAAAAAATCATATTTTAAAATTTACAAAAACATTATAAAAACAAAAAATGTGCTTCTTAACTAAGTTCCCCCATTGAGAACCCTCGGGTAGAACCAAGTCTGGGTCACCTCTCAAATCAAAACGGACATAGGCATAGTCATATACCATCAGTAGCTGAGGCCTCAGCTAGTCAAAGAACACATCGTTATATTTAATGATGGGGCTCGCCATGTGCCAAGCCATGAGGTCGCACCATATTTTCATTCTTGGATCCTGTGGGGCTGGCAAGCCCCACTCTACCTGTAAGCACAAATGAGGAACCCTCTCGAGGAATAAGGACACTAAAATGGATCCGTACCTAAATTTCTCCAGGTCACCTCTTTTTCACTTTGTCAGTTGTTTCTTCATACTGCGAAGAACACCGTCAGACCAGTTGAATACCTAGGGCTCCATGCACTCCACTGCATACTGGAAGTAACTCTGGAGCGCCAAGTGAGGAGATGCACTCCCCTCCATACATGAGATAGTGAACATGATAGTCTGTAGTAGTAAACCTCAGACACTCGTAATGGAAACTTTGCCTTTGCATCTCTCAGCATTGAGATCACAATATCTATGGACATACTCACTCATCGGTAAACCGCCCCCTCTGTCGCCTGTCAAAGTCACATGGGATCCATGGTGTGATAACCCTGTCAAAAAATAGATATCTTCGATATCTAGGGTGAGCGTGTGGACTCCCACATGGAACACCTGATGATCCACATCCCACATGTGGACCAAGTACTCAAGCAACCTTAGTTGGACCCTCATGCCCTGGATCTTGAAGAATTCCAGGAGCCCGAATTGTCGGATGGAATTAATTGTGCCTGGGGAATTCCTGGAAATGAGATCATTGTCCTCGTGTTCTCTGTCCCTCCACTCCATCATTTTGATAGTTGAAAACCTACATGAGAGCCATAGGGAGAAATCAACACCTTTTTTCACTTCCTTGGAATTTTGTATTGGTTAAACACATCTAAAGAAATTTTGGTTTTCGCTCGCTGCAAGTGAATATTTATGCACAGTGCAGGACTTCCGCTGGTGAACCAAAGGCCAACTGCAGAAAACTATGGTTTCTGCAAGCCCCGATATACTCCACGTACAGTGGCCCCTCTGCACACCTACCTCCCTAAAAACTGACTTAAACACTATTTTTTAACCAGTGAAAAATAAAATTAATCCATGGAAAAGACAGAGGACCAGGAGATTACCTTTCTAGCGGAAGTCATTCGTCGAATGGTCGCCCGTATCTCCCGTAATCGATAGAGAAATTTTGAGGGAAAAAGGGTTTTTTTGGATAAGTTTTGGGTAAAATGACAATGAAATCGTAAAAAAAGGTTTTTATCTATATTTATTCACTTTTTACTTTTTCTATTGAATTTTATATTATTTTATTCATTTTTACCTAAAACCTAATGTTCTAATGATATTGCGAGTGTTGTATTTTTTCACAGATGAATGATCTTGGAGCATGAACGATGAAATACATATACTTTGCTTTTGTTTTTAAGTTTGTCACATGTACAAATACTTTTTAGGTTTTTCAGGAAAAACCTCGAGCTCAGTCTTTGTTCGTTCTCGTGTTCATAAATCAATGAGAAAACAATTGAGTATACTTTTTTTGTCTTTTCATACTCGTCATGGTAACACAAAAAGATAAAATCATGGAGTATCCTTTAAGCTCTTTTCACGCTCCGTAAATACGAAAAGATTGTTGAGCGACCTTGTTCTTTTCACGCTCGTAAAAGTATTTGAAGAAAACTTTTGATGGGCGATAGTTTATCACTTTTTCGGTCTCATTAAACTAATTTATGAAAAAGGAACCGAAAGAGTTCTCTTTAAGTGTTTTTCAGACTCTCTAAATATGAAAAACCTCAGAGATTTCTCTCTTTGGGCTCGTTAAACAAGCATCGAAAGACCCATATGGGACTGAACCACTCCTTTTTAGGGTTTGTTAAACATACTCCAAGGGAATCGTCCGAAGGATGAGCTTACATCAACAAGAATATGTTATCCTCCTCAAGCTTGCGTAAAAATAAAGAGGTACTCACCAGAAATGGTGGGGGAAATTTGGGAAAGAAATGTGTCTCTGTATTTGTGTTAGTGGCAATAATAGTCGCTCTTGAACATGACACCCGCTTCATCATTGAATCCAAGTTGGGAAATTCGTTTTTCTCTCGTTTGACCTTCTGCAAGTTTATATTTTGGGTCATATTCTAGTCAGTGCTGCCAAGACCATTGTCGTTTCATTCATATGTTCAAGAGAATTCCAACCTTTCACAAGCCTTCTATCGAGTTGGCCATCTGCAATTATCAATTCCTACTATGTCGGCCTTCTCTGTGTCAATTTCAAATCATTTTCATACTTTGATCTACCCTAAATCTGTTACTTATTTCGTTTCATTGATGGGGGATATATTAAGGCCCTCTTGTGATGAGTCTTTTCCTGTCGACTTCAACTCATCATCCAGGAACAAGACTTAGAAATCATTTAGTACCTTAGAGCCTGCATGCCTCAATGACAGGTTTCTTCACTTTCGACAGTGGATTCACATCACTGATCCTTGATCGAGAGATTTCGTCGAGTATTCGACTTCAGCTCATTTATTCACATTCGATGGATTGTACTAAAGTACCTTTGGATTCATTGACATCAATGGTGATTTTCCCTCGCACTTGTTAACGGTTTTCATCAATGGATGGTAATCAAGTGGTTTATACCATGTTCGACTTCAACACCTGTAATCACATGGCTAGATTCGTACTTACTGACGACGGGATTGAAGACCCTAAATCTCACCATTTTGGTCCAGGTTGTGATGGAGTATTTGTATTGATGCATAAATCCACTTTGTATGTCTCGTGGCTATGTCCAGTTTTGAGTTTTCTAGAACATAGATCCACAGTGTATTCCTGGTGGCTATGTAGAATCTTGATGACATGGATCCACGGTGTATTATTAGTGGCCATGACTAACATTCATGATTTAAATCACTTGTAGTCTGAGCATGGGAATTCCTACCTCAAAAATGGTAAAATATTGTGCAGATATTTGGTTGTTTGCAGCTTCCCGATTGGTGCGCTCATTGTTCCCGATACACACACGCATTTTACAAAGTATTTCGGCTATCACAAGTTCTAGCCTCGTACTTTGGGGGGCATTCTGTTACACATTTTGTTGGTCACCTTGGTGATGTTTCTACAAGCATGTGTTTAGGCTTTCAAAAGGATATTTTTCATGAGAAAAGTAACTGGTTTCTCCCTTTACAAAACTTGTTTTAAAAGGACGTTGCAGGCTAAGAGTAATACACAGTGCAGAAATTCCTGATTTTCGCAGGCTATCCTTATCCTGGCTTGTGGAATTTCCGTAGGTTGCTCTATAGACAAGGTGTGGCAGTGTTTTAAGACTAAGAAAAGGGACGAAGTTCACGAAGGTTCTAGAAGGGAATCTTTTAGAATATGAGGTGGCATCCATATTTTTGGGATCCTACTGGCTTCTATGATTTGGTGGAATCATCCTAATCTCTTTAACCATCTCTATTTCTCCTATATAATGATGGATTTATCATGTAAAAGGTTAAGCAAAAAGAAAGTAAGATCAAGTAAGGAATTTATGAAGGAATAGGCTGAAGATTGTATGATGAACTCTATTTCAATTGATGCTTGAGATATCCATTATTTCATCAAGCTATTGTGGGTCATCTTCATGCAAGCTTGAAGCAAGTGCGTGTGTTGGAGAAAAGGGCCACTAAAAGGGAACCTTGCAACATCAAGGTGGCTCGGTTGTATCTTCCACTTTTACTTAATATAATACGGTGGCATGTTTCTTTCCCATAAAATCATTCTCATTTTATTACATGAATCATTCATCACATGTATAGGTTTTTATTGAACATACTATTCTTTCTTTCACTTTGGTTGGTTTTTGTTCCATTGCAGGGTCAATAGCACAAGAGCACCGGAGCGAAGAAGGGACAACAAAGACATAAGGAAGAGATATTCAAAGGTATATCACTCATCTCTTCTTTGATAGTAAATTCAATTATTAAGATTAGGGAAAGCGCTATGTCTTGTCTCATTTGGTTCTAGATCTAGGTGGATCTAGGGAGATTAGATTATGTCTGCATTCACCGATTTATCCAATAACAGCTAGACAATGTTGTACGCAACCTCAGTTGTGGATAAGGGCATGGCCATGCCAAGTTTCCCTATCCCTTCCATCGAAGCCAATGGGGAAGGTAAATTCCACGGGTCGTGAAAGTAGCTCATTTTAAAAGACAACACTTGAAAGATTGCAACCCTCGACTGGTCGGGAATAACCGACATAAACTTTACATCATGGGAAGGTGGTGGTTAATCAAAATTTAACATCAATGACGAAAAAAAATCGAAACCTAAGTTGACAATACCAAGCTGCGGGTTATCAATCATCGAGACCATGGAAGCCCCCTATCAAGGGTCAAGACGAGAGAAGGACAATTGGTCAATGGTCACAATTTGACCCTCATGCGGAAAGAACAAGACTTGAAAAACCATGGAAACCACCGCATGCATTGCATAATAAAAAATTCATCCTAAAAAAATATTGTAGTCGAGAGGCGCATCGACTACTTCAAATTCGACACACGCATTTTTACCCTCTCACTGCACGAGAAAGGAAGGAATTATTTTGTGTGGTCTAAACGACTGACCGTCAAAATCCATAAGAAACGTACAATACGGAGACAAATCAGGCTGGCCAATGGACTTCCAACAAGACAACAAAATCACGCAATCGAGGAACCTTTGTCAACCAATGTACGGAAAATTTTCCTCGTACAATATTTTGTGGTGTATGCCACTACTATCTAAAAGGAAATGTGGCGAGGAAGATGAGTTTTTAAGTCAGTTGAATTGAAAATGATCGCTCCTAGGTTACTAGTCTCTATCGCTCCCAAGGCAGACAATAGAGATTTTATCTGTGAGGGGAAAATATGGAGGACCTCCATAGTAGACATCACACAAGGGTTCTATGCCAGATCCTCCACAATGGACTAATTTTGAGTGGCCATTGCATTTGGATTATGTGAATCTTTCTTAAACACATCTTTAGGGATGCGAGTAATTGTTTCTCCCATGGACTTCTCAATTTTGGAGAGGATTTGATGGGTTTGTAGCCTCATTTCCCTTCTCGACAGATTCTGACATTCCATAGTCATGAGTTATGGTCGATAAATGAGCATCGAAATTCATCATGTAAACATTTGTGGTCAGGTTATTAGTAGTAGTCACGGGGGGTCCCTGACTGCCCCCTTCCATGCTTGTGGTGAAGAATACTGAGCCATATTTTTCCCTTGTGGAAAGGGGTTCATCAACACAGCAGGTTATTGTTGTGCTAGTAGCTTCTGGGATTTTGCAAGCCAAGGGCACATATGAGTCAGGTGATCTTATGTGCAGAGATTACATGGATACTTCGACTTCTTCTTTTCTATTTTGCCCCGCCAACATTGTTGGAAGCCTTTTTATACCCTTTACCCTTTTTTTTTCGTTGTTTATTCTTTCCCTCGGTATTCTGGTTAGCCTTAGGATTCTTTGAATGCACACTGTGTACATCCGACATATGGGTAGCGGGGAGAACCGAACTGGAGTCTGGTTGGCCACAGTCTGTTGTATCGACAATTATTGCAAATAATTTGATAACAAATCTGTGGACTTTCTTTGTGCTGAGCCCACTATTCCATCAACATGGGAACTAGAATTTTGTTTGTCCTTATCGAGAGTAGACCGTGGTGCATCTGGTAAAATATCATAGAGCATGCCAGACTAAGAGTAAATCAATTCTAGTTGTAGGGCTCTCATAATAGCCTCCTCTTCTGAAAACACCCCAGAAGTTGCTACATCTTTGGATATACATGGAACCAAAGAGTTCAAGAACAAATCAAGAAAGAGAGCAGGAGGGACCTTGACCTTAATAAAGATCTTTCTTCACCACCATTCTTGGATATGATCATAGACGTGGTCGGCTTTGGTTTGCTCAAATTTTTCCAACAGTTTAATGCCGACATCGTATCTCATAGGTAACTGGAAATGGTTCAAAAATACCATCGCCAATTCATTAAAGTAAGAGTACCTTGAGCCATCAAGCTCAATATACCACTTCACAACACAACTTATAAGAGTTTGTTGAAAAATGCACAATTGAACCTAGTTGTCTTTTAATGAGTTTGACGAGAACCACAAGTGAAAGGTAGTCACATGATCACCTAGATCTTCACCAGGATTGCCCTCAAATTTCAGAATATCAGAAGGAAGCTTAGTCAACATGGGGGGCCAACGAGGATCGTGACATGTCGGATCATTCAGTAATATCGACAAGTCTGGAAAATGCAAGGTTTCCAAAAAGGGTAGTTTCAGTTTTGAATTATTTACAGGAAAAGAGGGCCTTGGATTTTGGCTGGCACTAGGTTTCCAGGAAAAGTTGGACTGATGGCTAGGGTTTTGGTAGAAGCTATTAAGCCCTAATATTGGCTCATTACCCCTTAATTGGGGCATATTATATTAGTAATGTTATTTTATTTCTGTCGTCTTTAGGCCATTAGTTGTAATTATACCTCCCAGTCTCCTATATATACCAAGGAGACAGTCTCCTATATATACCAAGGAGACATTTTCATTTTGAATCATCTTGTACTTGAAGATTTAAGTGGGGTAAAAGGAGGTTTCCCCCTCGAAGAGTCTTATTATCTAAAATTATCTCTTTTTCAAGGCATTGAGTACTTTTCCTGAGGTTTTTCTATGCTATATTGATGTTTGGTTCTTAACATATGGTATCAGAGCTCAAGGTCTTGGGGTTTCGCTGCTACATCTGAGATACCATGGAATTTTTGCTATAAATTATTTTCTACAATGTTTCAGAAGGAACGGCTTGGAGGATATTTAGTAGACAAATCAAGGTACGTTGGGTTCAAAATTCAACTCCCGAGGCCTTATACTTCTGGAGATACAGCCTGTACAAGATAGGGTCCTGGAATCATCCTGAACTGAGTCATTGCGGAATTTTCGCTATAAAAAACTTTCTGTAATGTTTCAGACCCTGAACTCTGGAGGCCATTTACAGAAATTAGTAAGGTATCTGTGGTAAAAATTTTAGCTTCTGGGTCATCTTAAATTTGTATATACACCTTGTGTAAGATAGGGTATCTGACTAGTCCTATTGACTAGCCTCAAGAAGGTGTTCTAGGTAAAACAATCATAAATTCTTGCTAGAGTATCCAAATTGAGTGAGAATGGTTGCATTGGATCGTGGAAAGTCTGTAGTATTTTGGGTGAGAATTTCAGAATTTTATATCAATTATTTTGTGTGGGGCATGCTATACAAGTGAGATCTCCTGGAAAGGCCAAAAATCAGCAAGTTGTGAGGAAGTTACCATAAATTCCACTTGGCACATCCAATTTTGATCAGAACCGTGGCATTGCAGAGAAGAAATATCAGAGAACCACCTAAAAGAAAGTTCCATACCCAGAAGGGATGAAACTTAGGAGATAGAACAGAATAAATATTGTCTAGCAGAACCGCCTCAAAATCAAGATTCAAAAGTGATATTTGGCCAACATGCCACCAAAAAAGGGACCTTCTACACAAAATAAGCCTCCAGAAAATCCTAATTGGACTCTTGATGAA
>SNQJ01S0078654.1:62904-78284 GCA_010110895.2 Picea sitchensis
TTTTGAATCATCTTGTACTTGAACATTTAAGTGGGGTAAAAGGAGGTTTCCCCCTCGAAGAGGATTATTATCTAAAATTATCTCTTTTTCAAGGCGTTGAGTACTTTTCCTGAGGTTTTTCTATGTTATATTGATGTTTGGTTCTTAACAGAAGCCATGGCCTTTACCAACAAAAGGAAATTGCATATGTTGAGGCGTCATCGACTGAATCCTGAAATTGGACAACATAGCATACGTAGGGATTGCTCCCTGTGTTGTGTTCCAAGGACCTTGGTAGGGGATGCCCCCAGCTGATCTGCCAGGCATAAGTACAGAGCTTTTCCTGGGGTTCCATTGAGTATGGAAGGGGTTACCCCCAACTGACATCCCTTGCAAAGGAAAAGATCCTTGCCAAGGATTCCAAAGACCTTGTGTGGAGTATACTCCAGTCCTCACTCCCTGTGAAGGAATGGTACCTTGCACCAGGTTTTGTTGACCAAAATTGGGGTTGCCCCCAGTTAGGAAAGTAGACGAATAAAAAGTGTTGTTCCCAAATGTACTGAACAAAGAGAATGAAATAGATCCCACCGACGTCGTATAAGGTGAAGGTACTAAAATATTTCCACCAAACAATATATAATTGACATTAGGCCCGATTGGTTGCTGAAAAGCACCGCCGAGCGAAGAGGACAGAGGAGGTATATGACCCCCATCATAAGGAATAGCATTAAAAGGGAAAGTAGTGCCTGCGATTGACCCTTGCAAGGGAGCGTTAGAGCTCCCTACCCCCAGACCCATGGTCTGTAAGGTATAATACATAAGAACCGAATTTGTATCAAAGTTGGGCATCCCATATGAGAAGGAAGCGCCCGTGACGTTCTGAGTGAACGAAATAGTGGTCAAAGTCGTTAAAGGTATTGGACCACTACCTGAGTTTGTTGGATTCGAGACAACTAAGGTCATGACTGGAGAAGGTGGGGGAGGAGGTACGATGCCTCCTCCAGTAGTAGTCATAAAGGGAGTATGGGAACTCTTGGATGAAGTAGCATCATTCTCTTCCATTGCCGCTCATAGAACTAACTGGCGCTCAGAAGATGTCACCTCGGGAGGGACAATCTGAATTAAAATTGGTGCTGACAATTCGGTAAATACAGGATTTTTTGGCCTAAAACCTTTTGTCTCAAGGTCAAAGATGATAGATTCCTCTGGTTCCCAAAAGTCTCCCCTCGAAGAAATCTCAGGCACAGTTTCTTGTGGCCTGGTCGCTTCGAACGATCCTTCTTGATCAAGTCTTCACCTCAACAGTGGCAGAGGTTGCTCCAAAGAAACAGGTGACAGGCCTTGAAGCCTTCACAACTGGAAGAGCTGTTGATATTCCACTTTGTGAAATGATCAAATGACACATTAAGGCTTGAATAGCGTAGAACACCAAGCACACACTAAAAATTTTCCTAAATATAAATCAAGCAGTCGAGTAACTAGTGGGAAGGATGATTACGCCAATCGACACTAGAGAAACTAACCAGTGTAAGTGAAACTCGAACATGGATAAACCCTCTAAGTATACTCTGCAGACTGCAATCCCATGTCCGCCCTAGGTACCACGGTATACCCTCACAGTCACTTGTGTAAGTCCGTAATATATGGGAAGCTAGGTGTCCATCTCGTAGCTAGTCATCGGGAAGGTACAGTTGATAGTCATGCAGATCATAATGAGTAGGATAACAAATCTAAATCCATTCAAAGATGCCTAAAGCAATTGGTTCATAAGGAAACTGAGAATATCGAATGAATTCAAGGTCGACGAAGCTCCATAGGAAAATGTGGCGCAGACCCCCCCTTTCTTGTCTCCTTCGGGGCTGCTCGACCTCCTGGTCTAGGATCATTTGGACACTTGACTCGAATTGACTCTTCGACTCCCTGTTGAAACCCGATAAACTTTATCACAGGTCCCTCTTTCTCCAAAGTGTGGGTCCTCTTAACCCCACGACTCTCTTCTTGGGCCTTCGAAGAAAGTTGGCGACGACACTCGCTCTTTGTGTCAGGCCCTTTCTATCATGTGACCTCAGGCTGTGTCCCGGGGCTAAGCCACAAAAATATCTTCGGACTTCGGGCTTCGTCTTGTCCCACGAAAACCAACTCTTACGTTCCCAAACTCTGAATCGGAGAACTCAAACTGTGTGAGGATCAACGGTCTCCGTCCCTCCTCCAGATCGATGGTTGCGATATATTCACACTTTGGCCTTCGGGAGTCTCTTGCTATCCTCCTCGGATATCTCCTAGAGTACTACACCTCTAAATCGACAGATTGCTTCCATGCATCCCTTCCATATCTAACGGTCTATATTCAAACCGCTCTTCGCAACTTCGTGAAGAGTTTTGTTTTCCCTTGGCAAACCTCCTAGAGCTCCAAATCTCATATCTCCTAATCGCTTGCCACCTGTCTCCTCCCAATGATGGACGATTTCACAGTCTTCAAGACTTCAACACAATTTATTTCCGAGACTTAGAATGTTCTTGGCCTTTCCTTTGCACTCCTTGTAGATTTTTGCGCTAGTTATTCTAAGATTTTGCTTGGCTTGAAAACTTCAAGGTTATCATTCCTCTTGTGTCCTTCTGCGGACTTTCTAGTCCTCTCCTAAAAACTTAATGCTCTTCCTCCTTATCTTGTAAGTTGACCTTATGGTATCCTTGTCACACTCCTTGTTACACATTATTTTGGTCACTCTGGTGTTATGTGTTTAGGCTCTCATAAGGACCTTTTTCCTAAGAAAAGTGACGGTTGTCTTCTTCTACAAAACATATTTTTAAGATGAGTTCGCAGGGTGCATATATTGTAGGGTGCGAAAAACCCTGATTCTCGCAGGCTACTCTATACTTGGATTGCGAGGGGTTCACAGTTGCTCTATAGGTATGGTGTGAACCTGCTTCAAAGCTTAAAAGGAATAAGAGGTTACGAAGGTTCTAGAAGAGGATCTTCTAGAAAATGAGTTGGCATTCGCATGGTTGGCATCCTACTGACTTCTCAGATTTAGTGGGATCATCCTCATCTCTTTAACCATCTCTCATTCTCCTATATAATGAAAGGTTTCTCAAGGAAGAGGTTAAGCAAGATTGAATAGAGAATTGATGAAAGAATAGATTCAGAATTGTGTGAGGAATCCTATCTGAATTGATGCTTGAGGGCTCCATTCATCCATCAAGCCATAGTGGATCTTCTTCATGCAAGCACGGAGAAAGTGTGTGTGTTGGAACGAAGGACCACCAAAATGAATCTTGCGACATCAAGGCAATCCGGTTGTATCTTCTACTTTCATTTAATATAATCCAGTGGCATGTCCCTTTCCCATAAAATCACTCTTATTTTATTACATGACTCCTTGATCACATGTTTAGGTCTTCATTGAATTTTTTATTGAAGAAGGAATAAGTGACATACCTTTAGATATCGCTTCCTCAGTTTCTTATAAATTTGGGAGGGAAACTATCTTTATTGATGTCATGGTCGTCCAAGACCCCTTGGATTTTTCTTTACTCCTCAGGCGAGATTATGTCTATGCCATGAAAGCTATTGTGTCCACTCTTTTTCGCTTGATATCTTTCCCACACGATGGAAGAAGGGTGACTATTGATCAAATTTCGTTCATCGGTCCTGACTGGATTAACTCCCTAAATGGTTCTTATATGAAGACAGTATCTCCCCTACCACATGCCAATTATGTGGCGTTGTCTCCCATGACTTCAACTTCTGATGACTTGGATCCAGTATTTGACATGGTGATTTCTTCAGTAGGGCTATTGGAGCCTGATATTCTTACCCCTGTCGCGACCCTCGACATGTGTTCCTTCCAGAGTGAAGATCTCTTGGAAACCATCCAGTGAAGATCTCTTGGAAACCATGACCGAGTTTTGTCCCTTGACATGGTGTTCTTCTAGAGTGTTATTTTCTTGGAAGCCATGATCAAGAATAGGTCACAAGCATATTTTCTCTTCTCTGTAGAAATCTCGTTAAAAAATGAAACAGAGGTCACGAGCATGGTTTCTCTTCTCTGTAGCAAGCTCGTTAAAAAATGTAACAAAAGATTTGAGAATAGTTTTCCGCTCTGTAGCAAGCTCGTTAAAAAATGAAATAACAATCTGGGGATTGAACCCAGAGCCCTGAGTATAGTTCTTTTTTGTATCAAGCTCGTTAAAAAATGAAACAATCACCTCTCTTGAACCTTCTTTTCATCCACTCTTATCCTTTTTCTCCGTATAGTAGAGAAATTGGTGACAACCTCAAAGTTGGTGAATGAATTGAAGCTTGGAGGGCATGTCTCCAGCATGTGATGATCATTCTCGAGTTAAGTCACTAGCTTTCAAGCCGGGGGCATACTCGAGCTCAGTCTTCGTTCATTCTCGCGCTTGAAAATACATGAGAATGAAACCGAGTATACTTTTGTCATCTTTTCATACTCGTCATGGTAACACGAAAACAACGAAAATTAGGGAGTATCCTTTAAGCTCTTTTCACGCTCCATAAAAATGAAAATATTGTCGAGCGATATTGTTCTTTTCACACTCGTAAAAGTATTTGAAGAAAACGTTCAATGAGCGATAGTTTATCACTTTTTCCATCTCGTCGGACTAATTTACGAAAAAGGAACTAGGAGAGTTCTCTTTAAGTGTTTTTTAGACTCTCAAAACATGAAAACCCCTGAGTTTTCTATCTTTGGACTCGTTAAAAAAACATCGAAAGGCCCTTATGGGACCGAACCACTCCTTCCTAGGGTTCACTAAACATACTCTGATGGACTCGTCCGAAGGATGAGCTTACATCAACAAGCATATGTTATCCTCCTCAAGCTTGTGTAAAAATAAAGAGGTACTCACCAGAAATGGTGGGGGAAATTTTGGGAAAGGGATGTGCCTTGGTATTTGTATTAGGGAAAGTAACCGTCGCTCTTGAACATGACACCCCATGTTCTTCATTTGAATCCAGGTTGGAAAATCCATTTGTCTCTCGTCTGACTTGCTACAAGGTCATATATTGGGTCGTCTTTGAGTCAATGTTGCCAAGACCATTGTTGTGTCATCCATATGTTCAAGAGAAGTCCAAACAAGCCCTCCATTGAGTCAGCCATCTGCAGTTGTCAATTCTTACCATGTCGACCTTCCCTATGTCAGTTTCAAATCATATTCATGCTTTGACTTACCCTAAAAACTGTTACTTATTTCGTGTCATTGATGGGGGATACATTAAGGCTCTCTTGTGACGAGTCTTTTTTTGTCGACTCCAACTCATTATCTGGGAATAAGACTTAGTAATCATTTAGTACATTAGAACATGTATGCCTTAATGGTAGGTCTCTTCTCTTTCAACAGTGGATTCACGTCATTGGTCCCTGATCGAGAGATTCCGTCGAGTGTTCGATTTCAACTCATTTATTCACATTCATTCGGATTGTACTTAGGTACCTTGGGAGTCATTGACATCAATGGTGATTTCCCTTTCACTTGTTAACGATTTTCATCAATGACCGGTAATCAAGTGGTTTCTACCATGTTCGACTTCGACACCTGTAATCACATGGTTAGATTCGTACTTTCAGACGAAGGGATTGAAGACCCTGGGTCTCATCTTTTTTGGTCCAGGTTGTGATGGAGTATTTATGATTTTTATTGACACATAGATCCACTTTGTCTGTCACGTTGATATGTCCTAATCTGAGTCTTCTAATACATAGATCCATAGTGTATTCCTGGTGGCTATGTAGCATTTTGATGACATGGATCCATGGTGTATGATTGGTGGCCATGGCCTACATTTGTGATTTCATTCATTTGTAGTCTGAGCATGGGAATGCCTACCTCAGAACTGGTATTATATTCTGTAGATTCTTGATTGTTTGCAGGTTTCCGATTAGGTGTGATCCTTGTTTCTGACACACACACGCATTTTACAAAGTATTTCGGCGGTCACGAGTTCTAGCCTCATACTTTGGGGGGAATTTTGTTACACATTATTTTGGTCACTCTAGTGTTATGTGTTCAGGATATCATAAGGACCTTTTGCCTGAGAAAAGTGACTGTTGTCTTCTTCTACAAAACATATTTTTAATATGAGTTCACAAGATGCATATATTGTAGGGTACGAAAAACCTTGATTCTCGCAGGCTACTCTATACTTGGATTGCGAGGGGTTCACAGTTGCTCTATAGGTAGGGTGCAAACCTGCTTCAAAGCTTAAAAGGAAGAAGAGGTTACGAAGGTTCTAGAAGAGGATCTTTTAGAAAATGAGTTGGCATTCGCATGGTTGGAATCCTACTGACTTCTTAGATTTAGTGGGATCATCCTCATCTCTTTAATCATCTCTCCTTCTCCTATACAATGAAAGGTTTCTCAAGGAAGAGGTTAAGCAATATTGAATAGAGAATTGATGAAAGAATAGATTTAGAATTGTGTGAGGAATCCTATTTGAATTGATGCTTGAGGCCTCCATTCGTCCATCAAGCCATAGTGGATCTTCTTCATGCAAGCGCAGAGCAAGTGTGTGTTGGAACAAAGGACCATCGAAAGGTATCTTGCGACATCAAGGCAATCCAGTTGTATCTTATACTTTCATTTAATATAATATAGTGGCATGTCCCTTTCCCATAAAATCACTCTTATTTTATTACATGACTCCTTGATCACATGTTTAGGTCTTCATTGAATGTATTATTGTTGCTTTCACCTTGGTCAATTTGTGTCATTGTAGATCTGATATCACAAGGCTACTAAAGCGAAGCAGGGACAACAAAGACATAAGGAAGCGATATCTAAAGGTATGTCACTTATTCCTTCTTCAATAAAAAATTCAATGATTGTAACTTAGGGGAAGCGTCATGTCCTGTCTTGTTTTGTTCTAGATCTAGGTGGATCTAGGGAGATCTGTTAGTGTCCGCATATACCGATTTATCCTATAACACTCTTTGCACTCTCTTTGGCCTTCTGATGGCTTTTCCTTGAGCCCTTCAAGAAATATTAAGGAATCTCCTTTCCTTGGTCGATGAAATATTGCAAAGCATTCCTTCCTCAGATTGTTTAGCAACCTTGGGGTTCTCTCAATGTTTCTAGCACTCCAGAATGTTTCTCCTATGCACACTTGCACTAGCTCAATTCCCTCCTGGAAGAGTCTTAAAGAGTGTTCAACAACTCTGCGTTGTGCTTCCTCCCACACAATATTTATTTCCAAGGTATTCAACAACCTTGAAATTCCCTTCTGAGTCTGTGAATTATCCTGGTGTGCCCTCCTAGAATATTCTCTTTTGACTTGAATGAGTTCAAACACACACTCCTTGCGTCGGATCATAGAGTTTCAACTCTCTGTCGCGCACTCCTTGCACTTAGCCTAGAGAACCAAAACTAATTCAACACACTCAGAGATAGAATATTATAATTATATCCCTGCACACGATTTCTAACATACATCTACAGTATAAACACATATGAATGACATTCAAAACTAACCATCCATCACATGGAAATTGACAGACAAGAAAATCTGTTACTTTCTATTAATGGTGGAATGTCCATTACAAAATGTGAGTCTGAACTACAACTGAGTCTTGACTCTTAAAAACTTCTTGGCTTACATTGATTTTCATCAAACTCCAGTAGCCTCTTCCGGGAATACAATACAAGGATTTATACAAGAGGGGCTCGATGAGCTTCCCTCCAAGCTAAGCTAGTGGTGTCTAATCACCATTAAAAATGCCTGATTAATGAGGTAGATTACAATGATGGAAATCTGATCCGAATTGGATACAGAACCCTCCTACCATCAACCACTTAATGGTGACCTTATCTACAACTTGTACGAAGGCACAACTTGGCTCTACAATCCTGTCATCATTAATTGCCTTAATCACAATTTATATTTTCGAAGGCAAAATGAGAGGGTGACACCTCTCCCTTCCTTGAATGCGCATCACTCGTGCTAATCAGATGGCACGTGCTGAGGTGGAGAGATTCTCCTGCATCAAAATGCGATCGTTATTTTTCTCGAGAAATACCCTCAATACACAATCCTCACTATGTTTAGTCCAGCTTCGGAGGGGTTATCTCCTCTTCCTTTCCTCACACGACTTCGTGTTTATTCCATGTGTTAGAGGGGGGTCCTAGATAACTCTTACGATGATGGACTTAAGACACTCCCTATATGAGACTCCAATGTTTGTTTTAAAGTGGCCTTGAAGAGTTTCCTCTTCACACTTAATTCAAGGCCCTAAAACACTAAACTAGTCGGTGAACCCTACAAACAAAAAGTCTAACAATTTTTAAGTTAAGCGTTAATTTTAAGGCTTGATTTACAGAGAGGGTACGGTCGTGCAACTGATGGTGTTATGAAGAGACGAATAAGGAAGACAAATTTAAATCATTTGAAAGCAAGAGATGCTTTGAAATTAAAGCAAAGTTGTAAAACTCTTTGTAAAACTCAACTTTTCTAAATAATGTTTTAAGATCTTTAATTAACAAGTTTCCAAAAAAATGATTTCGTTTGATTAAGAAAAACTACTTGTATTTCAGGAAATCAAAGAACTTTGAAATGAAGATTCTTTTTCTTTTGAAAACAATAACTTTGAATACTTTACCAAACTAAATGCAAGAAAATAAATTCTTTTCTAAATTTTTCGAACTGCTTAAACAAGAAAAATTGAAGTAAAACATTTTTCATTTTTCAAAGAAAGAAAAAGGAACAAAGAGAAAAATGAAACCAGCATTGATAAAGACCCTAAGTCAACTGCATAAACGTAGGGATTCAAACACGAAACCAAAAGGAGGATCTAAAAATTGATAGTTCGCTCTAAACCTTTTAGGGAAAACAAAAGAAAACTAAGGAACAAGTTAACCGAAACTTTAACCCAAGATATGGCCAAAGACAAAGACTCTGACAAGTTGAAGAAAGTCCTGAGAAGTCCAAACTTCTATCAGGAAAGAGACAAACTCTCTCTTTGTTAAAAAAACACTTTCAAGACACAAAGATGCGGGTTGTTGAATCAACAGCCTGCGTATGTGCACGGGCTATCTACTGTGCAAAGTGCGTATGTACGCGGGATGACCCAAAACAGGGCGCGTACACCTCTGAGAATTTTCAAAAATAAAAAGACTAGGCAGACTGATAAGGTAGGGAAAAATTGGTATGCACCTTGGAGGTGACCAGAGACCCTTAAAAGACTCAGTAAACCTGACTGAAACTCAAAAGGAAATCAAGAATCCAATCAACAACCCAAAAAACCTCCCCAAAAACCCTAGAGAGACTCCCTAGTGGAGTCATCAATTCTTCTAGCGGGAAAATCCCCCTATAACTATACTGGGGTTTAAAGTATAGACAAAGAAAATGACTCACTAAAAGTCAATCTAATTTCCACACTACCCCAAACATACCAAAATAAATGAACAAAAATAAATGAAAGAGTAGATCAGAAACCATACCTTTTATCCAACATTTGGTGTTGATCTCCTCAAGTTTTGTAGCGCCCAAGGTTGCAAGTCTCCTCCCAAAGATGACTCACATCCACAACTAGGAAAAAAAGGATACAAGCATGTTATTTCTATTCATAAATTAAGGTTAGATATAAATTGTTATGTATAAATCAAAGATAATACATAGAAACTATCATTTGGGATAGGGAAAAGAGATTTTTTTATTCATTAATCAAAGATTGAAGCTTACAACCTTTGCAAGTCGATGCTCCTTGAACCTGGTTAGGGCTCCTCTTGAAAATTCTCCAAGTGCACCTTTTGAATACATTCTCTCACAATATTCTGATCACCTCAAGGGAAGGGAATGGATTGTATGGGAGAAAAGGGGAATGTTGAGGCAATAAATCACAAAAGGATGCAAATGCTTGGGCAGGGAAGGAAAGGGAATTTGGGAAGAGTTTCACTGTTCTAATGCTTGAGTGTGGAATGAGACCCCAAAACCTCCTTTTATATGAAAAAATGATATTTATTTCATTGGGGGCCGGTCTATAGAAGGTGAATTGGTTGGGAAACCTCCAATAGCCCATAAATTCCACCGAATTTGTTACAAATTTTTAATTTTTGCAACTTTTGGAGGTATACGTGGGTTGTTTAGTGTGCATAATAATATGTAAGTGAGATGTATAGCATGCATCATGCATATGTATGCGGGCAATAGTGCAGCAGGGCGTGCATATTCTCTGAAAATTGGTTTTCTAAATAGAGTTTCTCAGTAGTGATTTGGCAAATTATGCTAGTAGAAAGGCCAATGCCATGTACGCATGAGTAGGGAATTTTAGGTCTATAACACCCACAAACACCTAGTGGAAATGAGAAGGTTGGCTCGTGATGAGACCCCCTTTCTCTCAACCATGCAGCTGAGAGACATTACCCTGGTCTGGTTACCAAATGATGGAAATGTCATACCACTAGATATTCATGGATGTGATGAGACTCCTTATCCTTCAACTAACCTTTTAAGAATTATTTATTATATTGTGGGTCCCCTTTATTCAAATATAAGTGTTTCATTGTTTTTTTGGGTGCTCCCTCGGTGAAGTATCTGGAAGGTTTATACAAATCTTTTATCTTTTACCCAACATCAACCCCTCTGGGCCTTCAACCCCTTCTTCCAATAGAATGAGGGACAATCCCTTCTTGCATAAATACACCCTAAAATCCAAAGAGATAAGGAAGTGGAGGGGAATAATGATGGAAAGTGGTAAGTGTGGTCGGGAAAGGTACAATGGCTCTTTAAGGGAGTTCCTAGTAGAAAAACCATCCCCAAGGAAGACCACTTACTAGGGCATAATGTCAATCACCAAGGTGAAGCAGGGAAAAAGGCATAATGTCCAAGCATATATCATGAAATATAGAGCAATATAAGATACAACATACTCAACTTGCTTAAATATTGAAATGGTGCTCACCATAATACTGAATTGTACCTCTTGGAGCAAGGCCCACTACCTTCAGGAAGCCAACCGATGTGGTGGATGCCATATGGAAATATATGACCATCTATGGTGGTGAGAGGGGTTTCCATCTATGACAAAGGGTATTGTTGGTCATGTAATCTCTTGAAACTCCATATCTTCAACCTGAGGGCCTCGAGACATAATCTCCGTAGATATTCACAACATGGGGATAACATCTAGCTCCTACTTGGGGACATGTGCTCGTCGTAGAGTGCATGAAAACCACAAAATATCCTAGTAGATTTGTGCCTACAACATCTCTTGGTAGATTTGTGCCTACAAGGAAACACCAAACTGTCAAGTGTAGCATGGCCTACTCATCCCTGTTCTCATATAATCATTATCAAAACTAATTAAGCTAGAAAAATAAAATTTTGACATTTTTTCAAAAATTTCTAAACTAAGCATGAAATCAATATGCAAGTACAGAAAAATGAAAATGAAATCCATCTAAACTAGTATGAGAAATCAATATGAAAATGTAGGGAATCAAAATGACTTACCTACTTACCTTGGGCATGGGCCCTGAAGAAATCATGTGATTTGGATGTGAGGTTGGAGAATAGACCCATCTATCGGTAGTGGCATCTTTCTCTCGTCTAATTCCATCAGACAATACCTTTATTTGTCATACTTCTTCATGATGATGTAAGGGCCAAGCCAATAATTGTTGTCTTCTTGGTCCTATCTGGGCTTTCCCTTTCTTTTGTCCCACATGAGAACAAGACTTCATTGAAATTGATGCAAGGTGTATTATCATTGCATGGAAGCTTTGTGTGGACTATTTCTTAGACGATTTCTTCATGTTTCTCATATTCTTCTTGCATAATATGAATAGACCCTAGCTCCTTCCCATGGTACTTTGCAGTCTTATTTTTATCTATCCATGGGAGAAACATCTCTGTGGAATCTTCTTGCATGAAGGGTAACTCGGATGGATCATACTCAATAACTTGTGAAGGCATATCATAGTAGTATTCATTGACATAGTTAGGGCCCCTAAGATCCATCACATGTCTATATTTCCTTTCCCTGTTATGTAATATCTAATATGTGCCATCTCCCATGGGAGTATATGCATGTGTAAGGTTCATGCTAAGGAAACCTACAAGGGATGAGGACCACGTCCTCACCAAGAGCATCCCCCAGGCATCCAGATTATTGATCACCAATATGTCCATGAGGATGATGATATGTGGAAAATCTATTAAAAATACCTCAACGTCTTCACACACCCCCAAGACCTCAACTCTTCTTGAATCAATACCACAAACATTTCCATAAGGTCGGGTTGTCTTCAAACCAAGTTGTTTCTGTTGGCATGTTTAACATGCAGTGTATGCTTGTCATTGATGGAAATAACAGTAGCAACGATGGCATGTGTACAGGCAAGTATAACAGTGATGATGGATTGAGTACAGGTATAATGTACCAGGTGGGCACCGGAAGTAGTTTGGGAAGACACAACAAAACAAGCTCGATAATATCATTGATTGATAGTGCAGAGGATTGTTGGCATGTTTAACAGGAAAAGTATTATTTTCATTGATGGAAATATCAGAGCATGCATCGATGGAAAAACATGAACAAAGTAATCTCAGGAGGAATTAGTGCAGAGTTGAACGTAGTGCGAAGGTGTGCTTGTTCATTTGATGGAAAACAAGCAGGAAAGGAAGACCAACAACGCAACGATGATCGAATGGAAAGATCGAAGTGTTGGTCAAACTCCATTTCATAGTTTCTGCTACCGGGATTTCGGATACTGGGAGTTCGAAATGTTAAGGAATCTCACTACAGGAGTCCCGAAGTCACGAAATGTGAAACGCCGATGTGATGTTAATCAGACTCCATTTCGGAGTATTGGATACCGGGAGATGGAGATGTCAAGGACTCTAACTATAGGAGTCATGAAATCACGAAATGTGAAACACCGATGTGATTTTCATCCAACTCCATTTTGGAGTATAGGATACCAGGAGATGGACATGTCAAGGACCCTCACAACAGGAGTCCCGAACTCGTGATATGCGAAATCACGAAATAACCTTAGCCGTCAGATCGAGATTTGATCTAGACCGCTGATCCGACTTCATTAGGGAGTTTCAGATACCGGGAGATGGAGAAGTCAAGAGTCGAGACTCTCCAACATAGGAGTCCCGAAGTCGCGAAATGTGAAACCCCGAAATCGCGAAACAGGCGCATCGCTTGAAGTTTCAGCTACCGGAGTTTCAAATACCGAGAGATAGAGATGTCATGGACTCTCGTCATTAGGAGTCCCGAAGTGCCGAAATGTGAAATCCCGAAAACCCGAAACAGGCGCACCACTTGAAGTATTGAATACTAGGATTTCAGTTACCGGGAGATGGATATGTCAGAGACTCTCATCAACAGGAGTCCTGAAATAGAGAAATGCGAAATGGAAAAATGATCTAAACCATTGGTTCAAGGAGATCATGGACCATTGATCCGACTCCATTTCGAAGTATTGGATACTGGGATTTCGAATACTGAGAGATGGAAATGACAAAGACTCTCATCATAAAGAGTCCTGAAGTTGCAAAACCCGAAGTCGTGAAATGATAAAGACTCCATACTGGAGTTTCAGATACCAGGAGTAAGAGGAGTCAAGAGTGAAGACTCTTCATCATAGGAGTCCGAAAATGGCGAAACCCGAAGTCGCGAAATGTCACACACTACATGCCGGAGGTTCAGATACTGGGAGTTGGAGATGTCAAAGTCTTTCACCACAGGAACACCGAAATGTTGATTCGCCGAAATAAAAAACGTTGGAGTACCAGACTGTTGATCTGAATCCATTTCGGAGTTCTAGATACCGGGAGTTGAAGTGTCGAAACACTTCACCACCAAGAGTGTTGAAGTGCCGAAATGTCGAAACGCGAAATTGCGAAATGCAATTTTGACTAAGGCTGTGGTCACAACCATTGCTCACATCGACAGAAGATGGAGGAAGGATCTAGTGCAACCAAGCTCAATTTCAGAGTTTCGGGGATCAGTATGTGAAGTGTAAAGAAACCTTAACCACAGGAATGTCAGAATCCCAAAATGTCGAAATGAGAATTAAACACAAGATCCTACAGATCCAATACAACGGTGCAGGTGAATTTAAGTGTGATCGAAGAGCTACTGTTGCACTTCAGATTGTAATTGCGAGAAACAACTGATGGTTTTTTCCAGAGGAATCAAACAGGCTTCAGTGTGATCGTCAGAGAAGATGAAGAGGCTCAAGGAATCTTCCAGTCGAATGAAGATTATTCTTAGAGGTGGTTGACAGATGGAAGAGTGTTGAAGTCTGTAACTGCCACAGAGAGGATTAGCTTGACATTGATAGAGAAGATGAAAAGTCTCAACTGCGAGACAGGATAAGGAATATCGACTTAACACCTAGTGATGATGGACACATGGATCGAACTACCAGAGAAGCTGAAGAGTGGCGATTATGATCTGACAGAGCACTAGACATGGAGAAAGCATGCAGAAGCATGGAGAGATAGTATGCACAAGTCGCAGAGAGAATATAAGTATGCAGAACAAAGAAGAGAGAGTTGTTTTTATGGTGAGGGATTCAGGAGTGTAGAAGGAGGAGTGTGCAACAACAACAATGCACAGAAGGGGAATGGTGCATTGAAGGGACATGGTGCAGAGAGCATAAAAGGAAAAAAAACAGAAAGCACAAGGAGTGTGCAGAAGACACTGACGCAGACAGAGCAACGTAGTGTAGCAGAACAGTGATGAGACCGGTAAGCCATTGAATAACTTTATATCACTGTAATAAGTCATAATAGCAAAGATTTATATTTCAGGGTGGTAGGGAGGTGCTAGGGAGGACTGTTGTCCTCAGAGGGTCAAGTGGGTGCTTGAACACAGGGAGTTATAGCTTCCATGTGGTTGCAGCCAGAGAAACCAGGGTGGCAGGGTGGTGCTAGGGAGAACTGTTGTTCTCTGTTATGTAGGTTGGTGCATGTATGACTGGAAGTTGGTGCTTCCATCCAGTTGGTGTTGGAACACCTGGGGAGTTGGTGCTTCCCTATAGTTAGTGATATAGAAACCAGGGAGTTGGTGCTTCCTTCTAGTTGTTGCTAGAGAAATCAGGGAGTTGGTGCTTCCTTCTAGTTGGTACTAGAGAAACCAGGGAATTAGTGCTTCCTTCTAGTTGGTGCTAGAGAAACTAGAGATTTGGTGCTCTCATCAAGTAGTAGCTTGAAAAAAAGAGGTTGCAACCTCATTATGAGTCGGTGCTCATATGTATGATAATGTAAAGAATGTAAATATTACTTATCATATAAAGAAGAAGAGGTTTTTACCCTTTATGGGTTTCCTCAGGAAATATCTGTCTCTGTGTATCTCATATGTGTGACTGATGTTGAATGTTTTATTGCTTACTTCCTTGCATTATTGTGACTATCATTAAATGCCATC
>SNQJ01S0078655.1:30275-47430 GCA_010110895.2 Picea sitchensis
TTAAATATCAAATAGTCCACAACTCCAATTGTCAAATTGTATGTCATAGAACTTTGTGTGCAATTTGTAGGTCACAGAACAACAAAGCTCGAATTTCAGTGCACCAGCCCGTTATTACTATTTCTGTGTATTTTTTCCATGACTGTATGCAAAGCATATCTAAACAATAGTGTTTCCCATGTGTCTATACTCCTTCGCATTTATTCCCTTTCCCACAGATGGGTTGCTAGTACAACACACGCGTCGAGCAGAGCAGCTAGAAGCGATACTCCATGGTGCCGACGATGTGACGACCGCATGCCACTCACTCCCAAATGCCTAATCAGTTCAAGTTCAGCGCGTACGAGACATGGCGCCATTAATCTCAGTGCGCCTTTCTCTGCCTTCACATCCTTTCGACGGACCAACACCCTCGTTGCGCCTTTACTCTGTGCGTGCAACCATTTATGGAACCTCACTAGCTAGCCGACCTATTTCAATTGCTCCAGCAGGTCCAGATGGCTCATTCTTTCCTTCTTTTTCTTCTCAGAGCTCGGCTTCCTACCCAACCTTTCCCTGCTCTGCATTTGTCCTACCCTGTTGTGTTCCTATCGCGTTTTCACTCTCCCATTGTCCTGGAGATGCCCCGACTATGAAGGAAGTCCAAATGCTGACTAGCCTGCCAGCCAAATCGACCCTTCCTAGTCTTGCATCCCCCACCTGCTCCCTCCCTATTATCCTCCTCCTCTTCAACCACCTCGTCCTCCTCCCTATCGCAATCGACTCAAATTCCCTCATCTCTCCCACCCCTTCCTACATCCCTTGCCAATAGAATGGAGGAGTTGGACTGTTCAGGGGCCTAACTGAACAACAACCTAGGACCTTTAGCCAATTCCACATATGTTTCACACCCAAGCCCTTTTGGTCCCTCCCAACAATCCGACCACCCAGTCGCTTCAGGACCAGCTTCATGACACCCAATTTCAGATGGATGGTCCGAAAACTAGTTAAAATTCATGACGACAACCCCAATATCAAGCAGGTTCCAATGTTGACCCAGAATGCGAGTGGAAAATAGGCCTTGCACTGGTGCAGAGCCTATATTCAACCTGCGTCGGGACATGGATGACCTTTGATTCCACGTATAGAGCCTGGATGACAAAGCCTCTCAAATCTGGCAGTTGTTCTCCACGTTACAAGGTTCTCATCTCCCCGCACCAGAGGCAGCCCAATCAGCAACAGCCCAAGTAGTAGCAACCTCGGCACTAGTCTTGCCACTGTAAAATTTGGGCCACGCAGATGCAGACTGCGAGGACCAGATGCTTCCATCACGCTCGGAGCACATCCAAAAGGAAGATCACCTACCATCAGATATGGAGAATGCTATGCAATTGGACTGCACACCACTCCAAGAGGAGTCGCCTCCTCCTAGGGACACGACATTTTGTGCCTTCTGCATGGTCGCATCGCCACACTACAACCCATACCGGTGATTTGTTTTTTCATGTGCATGCCGAAATTTCATGCATTTTGTCCATGGTTATTATAATTAGGCTATCTACACTTTCTACAGTTCTAGCGCCCACCCTTACCGGCGAGAATTTTGAACTCTTTTTGTATCAGTGACAATCTACACTTAAGTTATGAAGCGGTTTGCCTGGCTGAGCTAGTTTTCCCTCGAGGCAACTCAGTATTTACATCTTGAAACCATGGAAATTCTCTGTACTCCTTCATTTTGACAGACTTTTATATAATCTTACTTATAAAAAAAAAATATTGAATAAAATTTAAAAAATAGCTTATACTATTCATTAACTAAGACATGTTATAGCATTATATAAATTACTTTAAATCTCCATACAACGTTATAATATTCTATATATTTCTCTCTGTCATGTATATCACTGAATTGTTCGCTGCAAAATGTATATGACCGAAGTATTTCGTGCAAAATGTATATCATGTAACACACTGGACATGAAAAGTGTGAACCCAAAACTCCGCCAACCCGCAACTGCGTAATTATTCAGTACAAAATGTATGAATTTTTATAGCATTATACAAATTAGTATAAATCTTCATACAATGTTATAATCTTCTACAAATTACTGTCTCATGTATATGACAGAATTGTTGGGTGTAAAATTCCTATTGTATGGTAATTTTTTGGTCTTCAACAACGTTGATGTTTTAAATGTTCATGTAATTTCCATAGATATGTAACATACATTATTTATTTTATAATAAGTTTGTACAGTTCACAATCCCACTTGTCAATTTGTATAGGGCACAGAACAACAAAGGCCCATTTTTGAAACCGACAGCCCGAGAACCTGCGATCCAAAAATTGGCTAAGTATGGAATGACCGCTCCATCCATGCTCTATAAAACATGTGCAAAGAAAACCAATTCGGCAATGTTGTATCTTTTTTTTCCAAGAAAAGCCTTAGTTTTAAAGAAAAATAGTTCGACAATGCTAATTTTTTAGTGTTTTTCTCCATGAACCTATATAACAGACCTTATTACTATTCTATTGTATAACTAATGATAAATTTCTATAGTCCACCACTCCACCTATTATTTTGTATATCGCAGAACTGTTGGTCTTATTTGTAGGCCACGAAACATAAAAGGCCAAACTTTGAACCCGCCACCCCGAGAACCCACTATCCAAAAACTGGCTAAGTATGCAATGAGGGCTCCGTGCATGCTCTATAAAATCTCTTCCCCATACTTTATAAAAGTACAAATTTCATATGTATAAATCTAAATATATACTTTATACAAGTACATATTTTGTATGTATAAAAGTACATATTTCATATGTATAAAACTATATATTTACTTTACTATGTTCTACATGCAAACCACATCTACTTCAACTTTATACCCACATGTCTCTACTACCTCACATTTACTCCCATCCCAACCTGGCAGAAGAATTCTGAAAATTTTAGAAGAATTCTAGAAAAAAATTCACGACCCTCAATCCGTTAATGGAGGTTATATATTGTGATCCTCAATCCATTAATGGAAATTAAATTATATATTGTTGGATTAAGTTGAAAAAATGTCAAAACTTAGAAAGTTTAGACAACGTCCTCATATAATTTTTTTGTTTCATTCTAATGAAAATCTATACATTCTTAATCAAAATATTGATATTAGTAAGATATTAAATTAAATATTAATAAATTTATATATGAGATATTTATAATAAATTTCTGTATGGTTTTTACATTGATTATGGTTGATTAAAATTTGTTATAATTAATTATAGTTAATTATTAATAATATTATTTAAGTAAAGGTGATTATAGTTAATTATGGGTGATCTTGGTTGATTATGGTTAAAATTAATCAATAAAATTTATATATGAGATATTTACAATAAATTTCATTATGTTTTTTTATATTGGTTATGGTAGATTAAATTTTGTTATTACGCCGAAAGGCGTACATCTATTGACCATGGATAGATTTAATAGGTTTTTAGTGCTTAATCAGTTTTGTATGGACAAGATTAAATATTAATGGAATATTCTTAGTAGTCCCAATAAATCAATGGTTGTGATTTCAACCACTAACTTCCTCACTATTATAAAGACATTAGTTTACATGTTTATTTTTTTACTTTTACTTAATCATATTTAAAATTTACTATGGTGGCTAGATGATTACCACGTATGAGTGATTAGGGTTTCAATTTCTATGCCAACCTAAACCTTTGGCCTTCACCAGCCACGTTCTGCACACACTGCCTTCTTCCAGCCAACTCCTCCTAACTCCTTCCGTCCACCTCTGGGCCGTTTCTCTTTCAGGACGATTCAGGTTTTTCAAGTTGTCCTTTCGGCATTCACCAGCCATGAATTTGTGGCTGTGCTGGTAATTAATTATAGTTATCTATTCATGATATTATTTAAGTAACAATGATTATAGTTAACCATGGGTGATCTTGGTTGATTATGGTTAAATATAATTTATTATAATTGATCATGGTTTACTATATTTAATTATGGCTAGTATATTCAATTAAATATGATTTATGATGGCTAACTATGATATATGGTTCATGAGGGTAGACTATGGTTTGTCCATTTACAAATGCAATTTTCTATATTTTACAACGTAGGCTAAACGTTCTACCTTTTGGGTTTTTTGGCTGGAATCCAAAATCTCTATTTTTTGTTGTTTAATGGATTCAGCTTGCTGAAAAACCCCTGGGGTACTCGGATTATACAAACTTATCCACTCAAATCTGTATATCCAACCATTCATCACCGGATTTCAGGCAAAATCAAATGGAAAAAGTTACTGGAAAAAAACCAAAAAGTAGAACGTTTAGACTACTTCTCATTTTACTATAATTGACTTAGAATTGACATTTGTTGAGTAAAGATATATGTGGCTAACCATGGTTGATCATGGGTAATAACTATGGTTTTGTTGGTCAACTCTGGTTTTGTATTGCATGATGAAGGGAGAGAATGAGGTGAAACCCATCTCATGAGGAAAAACAAGATTGATTATATGCAAAGGAAGATGAGTTTGCACGATGAGAAACCATGGGTTTAATAACCAACATTGAATGCTTGAAAGAGAGGTACATCTACATTGATTTGCATGAAATTTTCTTTGTTGATTTTCCATGGTTGTTGTATGAATGGGTGGAGATGAAAACTGCCATTAATACTACTCTAAGGCCCCTAGAACTAATGGTCTAGGAACAAACTATAGTTGATCGACTGAAAGTGTTGGATAATAAACAGGCTCAAGCAATCAAATTTTAGTTTGCTCGAGTAAAGGAGGGGCATATTACTGAGTTTTCCATCGAATAAAATGTTTCTTTTAGCGAGGTTGAAAAAATGTTTGTTGAAGGTCCTCAGAAGAGATTGTTGGATGAAATTTTGTTGTGGATCAAGATGTTGTTCATAAAAAAGGATTGATGCACATGGAGATTGACAGGATGGCCAAGTAGACCACCTTGCACTTGGGTGGGGTGAAGAGAAGGGGGAAGGAGAGATAAAATATGGATCTAGTCAAGAGGATCCAAAATATGTTGAAAGAGAGGATCCAAAAGATGTTGAAATGAGGTGAGGAGAAAATGGACCTAGAAGAAAAAAAGAGAGAAAGAGTCAAGATATGCAAGAAGAGTTGAGCTAAGGAGGAAAGAATAATAGAGTAGTGGAAATAAGATAGCAAGGGGTGAGAGATGAGGGGTCATTCCCAAAATGAAGAGGAAGGAGACCACACTAGGAGGATGTGTGGGAGAGAATGTTGTGCTAGAGAGGATCACAAGAGGAGATAGGTTGTTGAAGAGAAATGAGGTTAGGAGTAGAGTATCCAATGAAGATACTAGGAGTTGTGGTAGCATAGTTAGAGAAGACGAAGTCCGATCCCCTTGGCTTCTGAGAGATGTTGCAATGTTATAGGAAGATGATGTGTGGAGTAGAGGCATTGACATAGGAGAATATGGTGAAGAACCCCTCCGGGAAGGGGAGGAGGCTTTAGCAATAGTGAATGGTCTTGCATGGCTACATGTAGTAATCTCTCTAAGATCCTTTGCAAGAGATGCTGAGAGAATATGGAGGAACCCCCTATTTGAACCACCCACCTTGTGCATTTGCAGTCAAGTAGAAAGAAAAAAAGACAATGCAGAGATAGGAGTATAATAAGAAATAAGAGAAGATACAAGTGAAGAAGAAGACGAAGTCAACAATACTTCGCAAGGAAGGGTATCAGTACCAAGATATCCAACCACTAGAAGTTAGTCAGGAGGACACATCACTATATTGAGAATGGTGAATCCAGATACCACACTGAGGCTACCAGTGTTCCATGGGATGGGTGAGGACAATTCAGAGTGACATTAGTTCACATGTGAGGCTATTTGGTCTTTGAAGAGGATCACAGGAAAAACATCAAATATCGTCCAGTTGGAGAACACCTTCAAAGACAAAAATCTGACATGGTATATGAAGTATGAGGTGACTAGGATAGTGGGATAGATGAGGTTACTGACATAAATCAAGAGAGATATAATTAAGGAGTTTCAAAATCCTAAGCTATAATCGTAGTTCATTACTGAAATCAAAGAGATCAAGTAACAAAATGGAGAGACCATATGGGATTATGGCGAGTGGTTCAAGCTATTTTTAGATAGGATGACATTGCAGATCCATTATGTTCAGCACATGGAATGGTTCATTGAAAGACTACTCCCCCATATATGAGTTCCACTCACCCAACAGAAGGTGACTACTTAGGAAAAGGCTATGGAGATTGTGATGCGCCTGGAAGCTACACTAGGAGGTGGTGAAACCTTCGTCGTGATGGCACCTGTATAGTCCCAACTTGCAAATATTACAATGCAGTTGCAAGACATGGTGAAGAAAAAAGTGGTTATCGAGCATGTATGGTGTACTACATGTTAGTCGGAAGGTCACCACAGGGATGAATGCCCTACATTTAGAAATTATTTGGAAACAAGAGAATTGAATCCATTTTTGAATGGTTCTCAGATTGAGTGGTGCAAGATTTGTAAACAATGAAGAAATATTGCACCTTGCTTCCCAATACTTCAAAAATACCAAAAGAGTATATATACTCTATTTTGTGAATTCTGAAAATCCATGGGGCATGATGTGAAAAATTTTCGGTCACTTCAGTTGATGCATGACCACACTCATGATGCTTTCTGGGTTCAAGAAGAGCATAAAGGTGTCAACTACAGAGGTGTATAAAGAGGTAGATACCAAGGATGTCTAAGAGGTGGATATGGATGAGGCAAAGGATGAGGATATGGCAGAGGTGGAGGAAAGATAGCATGTGCAAATTGAATAAAAACAATATCTTCGGGAATCTTCCTAAGTAATGAACATAGACAACACGAGAGATCATGGGGGAAATGATGGTTAAGATGGAAATTTAGTTAGGATTGTCATGTCCCAAGGAGGTTATGTGGGTTGCGTGTAGATAGAATAAGCGTCTGGAACTGATGATCACTCGAGAGAGTGGAGAAAATAATAAAAGAGAGCAGTCCAAATTTGGAAAAAGAGAGGTTGTATGAGTTTTGTAATGGCTTAGTCCGAGTTTTGTATGGATCTAGTCTAAGTTTTGTAACAGTCCTCTAGAAGCCTAGAAAAAAATCATGTTTAGAGTTTGTATTGCAGTCAATTAGTAGGAAATAGCATGAGCAAAGAGCGCATGGCTCACTATAATGCATTTTTCTGTAGAATGAAGCACAATACCTAGAGTGAAATTTCATGTGTAATTTGAAGCTAGTTTGTTATGCATTCTAAACAATAATGGAGATAATCTAAAGTTGAATTTATATTTGTTAATGAAGATATATGTTTTGATTTAAATGGATGGTTGTGTTAATGATTTATGCAGTTAATTTGTTAATGGCTTATGATTATATGAATGAATGATATCTCTAGTGGCTTCCTTGTCTACTTTATCCATTCATATCTGACATGAGACCAAATGGTCTCTATGATTCTCACAGCGTCTTGGGTGAGACCTTTTTCGATATTCAACAGGATATTAATATGTTGATGCCTTAGGTTTTTGTTGGTCAACTTTGGTTGTGTATTGAATGATGAAGGGAGAGAATGAGGTGGAACCCATCTCAAGAGGACATAGAAGAATGGTTATCTACAAAGGAAGATGAGTTTTCACGATGAGAAACCATGGGTTTAATAACCAATATTGAACGTTGTAAAGAGAGGTACATCTACACTAATTTGCATGAGCTTTTATTTTTTGAGTTTCCATGGTTGTTGTATGAATGGATGAAGAGGAAAACCACCATTAATACTATTTTGAGACCCCTAGAGCCACTGGTCTAGGACCAGACTACAATTGATAGAATGAAAGAGTTGGATAATAAGTGGGATTGAGAAATCAACTTTTGGTTTGATCTAGTAAAGGAGGGATATATTAGTGAGTTCACCATCAAATACACTGATTCTTTTAGTGAGGATGAAAGAAAGTTTCTTGAAGGTTCCTAGAAGAGATTGTTTGAATAAATTTTGTTGTGGATCAAGATGTTGTTCATAGAAAAATGATCAATGCGCATGGAACTTGACAGGATGGCCGAGTAGACCCCTTCACATTTGGGGAGGATGAAACGAAGGGGGAAGGAGAGATAAAATATGGATCTAGTTAAGAGGATCAAGATGTTGAAAGAGAGGATTCAGAAGATGTTGAAATGAGGTGAGGAGAGAATGGACCCATAAGAGCATAGGAGAGAAAGAGATAAAAGATACGCAGGAAGAGTTGAGATGAGGAAATCATAATAGAGTGGAAAGAAGATAGAAAGGGGTGAGAGATAAGGGGTCAGACCCAAAATGAAGAGGAAGGAGACTGCACCTAGAGGATGTGTGGGAGAGAGTGTTGTGCTAGAGAGGAGCATAGAAGGAGATAGGTTGTTGAAGAGACACGGGGTTAGGAGTAGAGTGTCCAATGAGGATACAAGGAGTAGTGGTATCATGGTTAAATAATATGAAGTCCAATCCCCATGGATTTTGAGAGATGTCACAATGTCAATGGAAGTTGACATGTAGAGTAGAGGCACTGACATAGGAGAAGATGGTAAAGAACCCCTCTAGGAAGGGGAGGAGGATTTAGCAATAGTGAATGGTCTTGTGCAGTTGCAAGTAGTAATCTCTCTGAGATCCCTAACAAGAGATGATGAGAGAATATGGAGGAACCCCCTCTTTGATCCACCCCCCTTTTTCATTTGCAACCAAGTAGAAATAAAAACAGACAGTACAGAGATAAGAGTAGTAGAAGAAAGAAGAGAGGATAAAAGTGAATAAGAAGATGAAGTCAGCAATACATCGCAAGGAAGGGTATCATTACCAAGATCACAAACCACTAGCAGTTAGTTGGGAGGATACATCACTAGATTGAGAGTGGTGAATCCAGATACCACATCGAGGCTACCCGTGTTCCATGGGATGGGTAAGGACAATGCAGAGCGGAATTGGTTCATGTGTGAGGTTGTTTGGTATATGTAGAAGATCACATAAGAAGCATCAAATATCATGCAGTTGGATACTGCCTTCAGAGATAGAGATTCGATGTGGTATATGAAGCATAAGGCAACTACGTCGGTGGGATAGATGAGTTCCCTGACAAAAATTAAGAGAGATATAATTAAGGAGTTTCAGAAGGTTAAGTCAGAATCATAGTGTATTAGTGAAATCAAAGAGATCAAGCAATGAACTAGAGAGACCATGTGACCAGTGGTTCAATTTGTTGTTAGATAGGATGATATTCAAAATCCAAGATGTTCAACACATGGAATGGTTCAGTGTAGGACTACTTCCCCATATCCACATTTCGCTCACCTAGCAGAAGGTGACTACACTAGGAGGTGGTGAGACCTTGGCAGGGTTGGCACATGTACAATCCCAACTTGCAAATATTACAATGCAATTGCAATATATGGTGAAGACAATAGTGGTACTCGAGCACATATGGTGTACTACATGTCGGTCAAAAGGTCACTGAAAGGATGAATGTCCTACATTGGGAAATTACTTGGCGACGAGGGAAATGAATCTATTTCTGAATGGGCCTTAGACCGAGTGGTGCAAGATTTGTAAATAATAGGGAAATATCCCTCCTTTCTTCCCAACACTTCAGAAATACCAAAAGACTACGCATACTCTATATTATGAGTTATGAAAATCCATGGGGAATGATGTGAACAATTGTCGGTCACTTCAGTTGATGCAGGACCACACTCACAGTGCTTTCCAGGTTTAAGAAGAGCATAAAGGTGTTGACCACAGAGTTGTAGAAAGAGGGGGATACCAAGGGCGTCTGAGAGGTGGATATGGATGAAGTAAAGGACGAGGATATGACAGAGGTTGAGGAAGACCATTGTTGGACCTCAACCAAGTTTTGAGGAATACTTGGTCATAGTTGACCATTTGGTACTTAGACTACCTATGGAAGATGGAGCGCATGGCGAAGAGGAGATCACGGGATCTCGCCACCTTTTGTGGAACCTTTTCAGGTTTTTTGGGAATATTGTAATGGGAAAGGGATGTCATCCCTTGTTTAGGCCTTTTTCTATGTATAAATAGAGGTATAGTCCATGTAAGAAAAGAGGCCCTGTCTAGTCGATGGCTTGGTGCATAAGTTGAATCTATATGATCAGAAGTTTGTGTGGTTGTAAGAGCTATGTGCATGCTGGTGCTGAGTACATAGAGTGTGAGAAGGCTTAGTGCTTGGATCTACCCTGGGGCAGAGGATCTAGCGAGCTGCACAGATCTCTTGTCCCATGTGGGGTAGGATCATTGAATCTCTGTGTTGTAACTGCTTGACCAAGATAATACAAAGAAGACTTTGTGGACATAGCCCTAGGGTGGGGGTGAACCACGGTAACTCGGTGTATTATGCTGATGTGTTTGTCTCTCTCTTGCTAAGTGCTCTGATATGTTTAGATAGATCTATTGATGCTTTGTTCTTATGAGATATGAATGCATGCTAGATATGATTCATAAGATGCTAAGTGCTTGATATATTATGTATAACCTGTTTATCATTGCTAAGTGCTAGATCTGAGTAATTACTGTGGTGCTCTGTGCTTTCTGTGAAGTGTATTAATGAATGTATGTTAGGAAATAACTGATGTTAAGTGCACTGTAAGAAATATAATCACAGATCTGTGTCCCAGCTAAGGTTGCAGACACTTGAGTCCTACAACCACCCCTGCCTCTACCTTGGGTGAGACTTCATATACTTCGCAGGTGTTGCCGAAAGGGTATATAGTTAGGGTTTTGTTGGTGCGCTCTTGAGCGTTGAACCCTGGGTCTGCCCCTATGCCAACAAATGGTTCCGTTGCTGGGACAGGATCTGTGATTGCTAGGAACTGAAGAAGAAGAAGCTTTGTGTGAAATAAGCTCTGTGTGTAGATCTCTTGCCCTAGTGTGTAGTGTTTTGTTTGACCTGTGAAGCTTTGTGCCAAGAAATAGGTCATATTTGAAGAGAAAGAGGTCAAATATGAAGAAAGAGAGGCCAGATCTGAAGAAAAGAAGTCATATCTACGAAGAAAGAGGTCATATCTGCAAGGAAAAGGTAATATCTATGAACTCTATGCACCAATAAAGGTAAGAATAGTTAAAGGTCTTAGATCTGGAAGCTTTGTACTCTGTAGAAGTAAGATAAGTAAAATTTTTGTTTCTAGAGCATGGATCTAGGTATTTTTGATAGATTTTGTCCTAGCTTGAAAACTAGGGCATTGTTAGATGAAAGAAAGTTTGATATGAATAGATCTGATAAGTATAGCGATAGATATGTTATACCTATGCATAGAAAGAATGTCTGGACTAACAAGTGGATGCAGGATCCTAGAAAAATATTTTTGCAGGCTAGCTACCATGATCTTGGTGCGCAGTATAGAAGAAGTTGGGGATCATTTAAGAGAAAGAGAGGATTAACCCTCTATTACAGTTGTAGAAGATCGAGACATCTTGCTAAGGAATGACCTAGTAGGAGATCTAATTACCTCTGTTGTAAGGATATGGACCATGAAGTATTGGATTTCCCTAGAATGATTGATAGGCTTGAGAAGATGAATATGGAACAAGAAAATCCCGAGGGAGATCAAGAGACCAAGATTATAGAATAAACCTAGAAAGAATCATAAAAGATATTACTACAGATGAAAGATATCTTGAATGACCACCAACATGTTAGGTTATCAAAGATATTCAAAGCAAGAATAGGGGACTTCAACATTGACTATACTCTTGATGAAGAAACACAAGTGAACATTATGCCAGAAAGAACTTGGGAAGCTATAGGAAAGCCTGTCATGACCCCTTTCCTAGGAGGAACAAGTTTCTTCAGAGGAAAGCTAATAAAACTATGTGGAAGGCTCGCCCAAATACCTATGACTGTCAATGGAAATTCGACAGAGGAAGACTTTGAGATCATTAAATTTGTTGAAGACAACACCTCGTTTACCATGCTCATAGGGAAACCCTGGATTGATAGAGAACATGCTAGATGAAGAGAAGAAACAAAAGTTTTGGAACATAAGAAACAAGAATTAAAAGACTTTATGACCAGAAGGATTGCACACTTGATGGAAAAATAGAAGAGAAGATCATAGATATTTAATATTAGTACCTCCGATGGCGAAGCTGAGAGAACACTTGAGGATCCGCAGAAGATCGAGTTACCTATTGTTGATACAGAAGAGGTATTAGCAAGGAACCCTAGGAAATATTTTCCACAACGCGAAGTAACTAAGACCATAGAAGATAAACATCAGACTCGTAAAAGCATTACTGAGACGAAACTCACCCGGAAGAAGGCTAGGAAGTTAAGAAAGAAAAGGGCTAATACTGTAAGGTTACAAGAGGTTCTCGAGGACACTTCGCAACAATAAGAGTTTCAGAATTGGAGCTTCGCCAATATATCAGAACAACGACATCGAGTACTTCACCATGATGAAGCAATATAGCCATTGGAACTGATATACCCATTCGACCACCACTCCAAACGGATAAAAAAGTAGTTATGGGTTACCATTAGACCGTTGGACTTCACCTTAACAGATAGATCAACGGGCATGGAAGTTTCATATCCGTAGTCTGTTGTAGATTTACTTACTTATTCCATCGCACCATGTCTGGAAGACACTTTTTCCAATTGAGAACTTGAGCTGATATAATAACAAGTGATTACTCTAGTGGATCGTGGATTGTTTACTTAAATACAAATGGCTTTATATCGAAGATCATCATGGAGCCAAGAGTACCCTGGGGAAATTGGATAATTGGACTGCAATTGTTCTATGAGATGCGAACTTTTGGGATCATGTAGCCATTCCTGGAAACCGACTTGGAGCCAATATGGTACAATGAAGGAGAGAGAAAAAAGGGATTTCATCTTCATATTTTCAGGAAAGTGCATCCACAACCACATTGTCTTTTCCTTTCTTGTAAATGATCTCATAATCATATCCAAAGAGATTAGTCACCCATTTTTGTTGCTCTGGGAGGAAATGCATAGTTCTAGAAAATACTTGAGGCTTTGATGATCTGTCTTAATGTGGAAGCATTTCCCCAATAGATAAGGGTGCTAAAGATCAATGGCATGCATAATAACCAACATTTCCTTTTCATAGATTGATTTGCCCAAATTTCGTTCGGATTGTTGTTTGATGGTAAATCAATTAGTTGTGATATATGATGCAACATACATACACTCTTTGATAGAATGAACATCCAACGCATCTCACCCCTCTCTTTTGTGCCCGTTTAAAAGTGCAAAGGGTATGTATCTTTATCAAATATTTTTTTATTTAAATTATAAAATAGATGGAATTAATAATATAGTATACTTCAACACAACATCTGCAAATCAATGGATGTAATTAGTATGAAGTTATAACTTAGTGCATGATGTGAAAAAGTAATGAAAATGAAAGGGACTTATCGTCAGCGTCCATATTTATCCGGTTCTCATGACCAATGCACAATCTTGCCGAAGAAGAACAAACCAATTCAATAACACTGGTTGGAATGGTAATGATCCTTGTTTAATTTTGGTGGGATAATATATATTGTGATCTTATTAGACTTCTTTTTAGCATGTGGTTTAGGTACGCATACTGCTGTATCTATATCCAATATTTTTTTTCCATCAGATAAATTATGTTTCCATGATGGTTTATTTACATACAAACATGCATCACAAAAATATGGAGGACGAATCCTTTTATTTTGGATCTCTATTCCTCGATATTATCATGAATATGTTCAAAGGATTTTCAGGTATCACGACTACAATTGAAAATATTCCACTCTTATAGAAGTAGAGTTATTTCATGTTCTATTGTGCATGGGCCAGATACGCACTGTTGAGAGTTAGGTTTTTATAATTCATACCACAATATTGTTCCAGAATAAAAGGCTAGAAAAACACCAAAAGCCAACCAAGCATGGAGCTTTCAAATGCTGAAACACATCTTTCAAACTAATGCTTAATTGAAACGCTTGAGAGAATATGTTAAGGATTGAACATGGCATGCATTCAATGCAGAGTTTGCATTAGGTTAATTGAAATGCACGATAAAAGTGGAATCCATAATTACCACACATAATCGCTTCACCTTCATAAAACTGTGGCCACTAAAATACAAATGTGAAAAAGTAAACAAGGAAAACATACGCATTCATAAATGCAAGGAAGTTATGAAATTGAATCTCATTCAATGATTTAAGATGACGATAAATAATATGTCATCATCTTTAATTGTTGGACATAAGATTAGAATTTGTAATTAAAAGATTAATTAACCCATCGATTCCAATAGGGAGACGCCTATTGGCGTAATTAATAATACCCTAAATCAAACATAGATAAATTTAAATATGTAACACTAATACTAAAATTCAATATATAATGTTAAACCATGCAAAACACAGAAAAATGTTGCCAACTAACATACTAAAAATATGTGGTCACGCAAACCCATGGCTATATACCATGCCTATGGACAACTATAATAAAGTAATTGAATTTTTTTGGACTTGATTTAAACATTAAAACTCAGACTTTATAAAATGTTTTATAATTAATTAATCAATTTTTATTTTAGAAAGTACAAATGATAATTATCTTTTAAGTTTGTTAACTCACTGTTGTTAAAATTAATTTTTAATAGTATAAATGTTGTCATATAAATTATTATTAAATCATCTTATAAAAACAACTCCCTAGAATTTATATATATTTTAAAACTTGTCATTACACAGAACACTAGAACACAAGAATTTCATCAGTATTTGTGGATAGTAAAAAATATTGTTCTTAAAATTTTTGATCTCAATAACTTTTTTTTTCATTATTATGTTTATTTTCTTTGTAAATTAATATTTGGAGAATGCTCTTGTCGGTGCTTAACCCTATATATAATGAGTATCACAGTTAATAAAAAAGAGCAATTAGAATGTTCACTTGATCCATAACCAATTTTTACCCAAGTATTAGGGATCGTCTTGTCATCAAGATATAAATTTGGTATACTTAGATGTCTTCCATGGAAAAGTGATTGAGGAGATCTCTTATCTTCAGAAGAAATCTCTTGTAAATTGCTAAATAGTTATAAATTTTGTTTTTCCAACAACATTTTTTTTTAATTGAACAATAATTCTACAATATACAACAATAATGTTGTATGCAGGCAGTATGTTAAAAACCATGTTCATGCTTTTAAAAGAGTATTACAATGAAGAAATTAGAGCAAATTCATGATTTCAAAAGAGCCTTAAAATGACGAAATTAGAGCAAATTCATTGTAATGTCCCCGATCACCCATGTCGGGCCACACTACACGAGAGAACTCTTTCATTCTCTCTACGGAACATACTGTAACATACCCAACAACCAATTGAGCTATGCCACATAAATTTTTCAGACTGCATGCAATTAAAACATATGCACACAAAACTCTTGCAGAAGCTTTACATATAAAACACAAACAGATAAACACATTTTGTAAATTCATGGATTCATACTAAAATGGAAGTAAAAATATACATGCAACATATACATACACCATATACAGGAAATGCCCATAAATATACCGATAGTTTTAAACCACACACAAGATAAACCCATAAAAATAAGCACGTAAATAGCAATTTAGCATGTAAATTTATCACACAGTGGACACTTATCTTGGTACGAATATCACCGATTGCGTGCAAAACTTCCACAAACCTCCCATCCTTATACCACACTGTTCATCACTCTTAATAGTGGGTCACCCCCGAGATGGGACCAAAATCCACCTGGGTAAAGGGATTTCCAACCAGGATAATGTCTCATAGAGAACAGTAAAGACTCTGTCACAGGTGCCTACTCAATCTAATAACCTACAGTCTCTCATTCTTCACATGTTTGTCCCACCCTAGGAATTTTCCCCCTTCTCTGCTCAACAGTCCTTCGGTTTCCCAACTTCCCTTCCAGGGCTTCAACAACAGGTCAGACATGAAGTCTTAGAGACCTGTAGTTGTAGTTTATCACCTTCAGGAAATCAATTCCCAACAATTCTCTCACCCAGAGAGAAATTTCTCACGGGCATGACAACCCACCTCTTCAATATCCCATGCGCCTGACAACACGCTTCTTCAGTCTAGCTCCCAAGCTAACCAACTACACAAACAGGTATGGCTATGGATACAAGTTCATGTACAATCATGAAGGTATGTAGGATAGTTCAATGGGTGTGTGAATGCTCATGGATGATTGATTGGTTGATTGAATAATGGAAGGAATGATTGTCCCAATTATGGATGGAAGTGTGAAAATGAACTAAGTCCCAACAATATGTATGCATGTCCCCAACTTGAGACTTGTCATGTTGGGAGCTACTTTGGCCCACTGTTAAGAACCAAATATCAATATAGCATAGAAAAACCTCAGAATAAGTACTCAACGCCTTGAAAAAGAGATAATTTTAGATAATAAGCCTCTTCGAGGGGGCATCCTCCTTTTACCCCACATAAATGTTCAAGTACAAGATGATTCCAAATGAAAATATCTCCTTGGTATATATAGGAGACTAGGATGTATAATTACAACTAATGGAATAAAGACGACATAAATAAAATAACATTACTAATGTAATATGCCCCAATTAAGGGGTAATGAGCCAATATTAGGGCTTAACATGCCCCTCCCCTTGAGATAAGTGTTTTCTGCAATGCTTGAGTAACTCTGGATGCTTTTGTATAAAAGACTCATCTTCCCAAGTGGAATCTTCAGCGGGTATTTTCCTCCATTTAATGAGATACTTTGAAATGGATCTATTCCTCAGTTGGAGAATTCTTGAGTCAGTGATGGCTTCAAGATCCAATATGATTTTTCCTTCCTCGTCAAGTTCTGGCAATATAGTTTGAACTGGGATCTTGTCACCTATAACCTTATTTAAGCATGAAACATGGAAAATTGGGTGTACTCGTGAAGATACAGGCAACTCCAATTTGTATGCCATAGTACCAATATTTTGCAAAACCTTATAAGGGCCATAGTACTTTTGTGATAATTTATTATCCTTCTTGGCTTGCTTGAGGGACATCTGTTTGTATGGTTGTAGTCTTAAAAACACCCAATCCCCTACTTCAAAACTTCTTTCACT